>JAZDXF010000205.1:0-142010 GCA_038380155.1 Pseudococcus jackbeardsleyi
TTCCGAATCCAGCGTTCGAGCGCTTCTTGTTTCGAGCCTTTGTTCTCGAGTTGGCGGCCAATTTTCACCTGAAAAATTCAATTCTCTGGTCAACCAAAGGCTGTCGTTGCAAATGGTCGTCAGATTCGTGTTCAGCGACCTCGAACATCATTCTTAAAACACATGGTTGGGCTGTCGTTTCTTGTCGTTTCTTCGAAAAACGACAGTTGGCCAAAGAAACAGGTAATTCAAGTTCATGAGTTTTTTTTCGATTTTTGATTATTTCCAAAAATTTCTAAATTAGTGTCGCAATCTACTAATTTGAGGTCGCTGATTCCGAATCCGGCGTCCGTTTTTGGTTTCGGAGCCTGTGTTCTCGAGTTATGGGCCAATTTTTGCCCGAAAAATTCAATTCTCTGGTCAACCAAAGGTTGTCGCTGCAAAATGGACGTCAGATTCTCTGTTCAGCGACCTCGAATTATTCTTAAAACACATGGTTGGGCTGTCGTTTCTTGTCGTTTCTTTGAAAAACGACAGTTGGCCCAAAAAACAGGGAATAGGTATTTAGGTGAGTTCATGAGTTTTTTTTCGATTTTTTGAATTTTTCCAAAAATTTCTAAATTAGTGTCGCAATATACCAATTTGCGGTCGCTGATTCCGAATCCGGCGTCCGTTTGTGGGTTCGAGCCTTTGTTCTCGAGTTATGGCCAATTTTCACCCGAAAAATGGTTGCAATTTCTCTTGTCAACCAAAGGCTATCGCTGCAAATGGACGTTTGAGTCGTGTTCGGAGACTTCGAATGAGCCGGAATGGATGTTTTCCGCTAGATTCAGAGATCTTTTGAACTGGGTGAAAATTGGCTCGATTACGGTACTCGAAAACGACTGTTTTCTCGCAAGCCGAGTGAGATTGGTCAAAACCGACTACGCTTATTGATTTCGCCGTGGCCGAAAACCCCATCTAGACACCTCGCGCGCCATTCGGGAGCAAAAAATTTTTGGGCCAAAAAACAGCAAAGGGTTTAGTTCAGCGGTTTTTTCAATTTATGATGATTTCCAAAAATCGAAGAAATTAGTGTCGCAATATACCAATTCTGAGGCCGCTGATTCTGAATCCGGCGTCCGTTTTTTGTTTCGAGCCTTTGTTCTCGAGTTATGGCCAATTTTCACCTGAAAATTCAATTCTCTGGTCAACTAAAGGCCGTTGCCGTAAATGAACGTCAGATTCGTGTTCAGCGACCTCGAATTATTCTTAAAACACATGGTTGGGCTGTCGTTTCTTGTCGCTCTTCGAAAAACGACAGCTGGCCCCAAAACCAGGGAATCTAAATTCATGAGTTTTTTTTTTTCGATTTTTGATTATTTCCAAAAATTTCTCAATTAAGGTCGCAATCCATTGACTTGAGGTCGTTGATTCCGAAACTGAAAACGGTTTTTGCTCTCGAGCCTTTGTTCTCGAGTTATGGCCACCACCTGAGTAATTCGAATTTTCTGGACAACCTCAAAGGCTTGTTTTGCAATGGTCGTCAGATCTTCGTGTTCAGCGACCTCGAATTATTCTTATGAATAAATGGTTGGGCTTGTCGATTCTTGTCGTTTCTCCGAAAAACGACAGTTGGCCCAAAAAACAGGTGAATCTAAGTTCGCGAGTTTTTTTCGATTTTTGATTACTTCCAAAAATTTCTAAATTAGTGTCGCAATCTACTAATTTGAGGTCGCTGATTCCGAATCCGGCGTCCGTTTTGCTCTGGAGCCTTTGTTCTCGAGTTATGGCCAACCTTCACCTCAAAAATACAATTTTCTGGCACAACCAAAGGCTGTCGCTTGCAATGGATCGTCAGATTCGTGTTCAAAGCGACCCCGGGAATTATTCTTAAACACATGGTTGGGTTGTCATTTCTTTGTCGTTTCTTTTAAAAACGACAGTTGGCCCAAAAACAGGGAATAGGTATTTAGGTAAGTTCATGAGTTTTTTTCGATTTTTTGAATTTTTCCAAAATTTCTAAATTTGAGGTCGCTGATTCCGAATCCGGCGTCCGTTTGTGGTTCGAGCCTTTGTTCTCAAGTTATGGCCAATTTTCACCTGAAAAATTCTGACTCTCTGGTCAACCAAAGGCTATCGCTGGGTAAAATGGACATCAGAATCGTGTTCGGCGACTTCGAATGAGCCGGAATGGATGTTTTCCGCTAGATTCAGAGATCTTTTTGAACTGGGTGAAAATTGGCCCAATATGGTACTCGAAAACGACTGTTTTCTCGCAAACCGAGTGAGATTGGTCAAAACCGACCACGCCATTGATTTCTGCCGTGGCCGAAAAACCCCATCTAGACACCTCGCGCGCCATTCGGGAGCAAAAATTTTTAAAAGCCAAAAACCAGCAAAGGGTTTAGTTCAAGGGTTTTTTCAATTTATGATGATTTCCAAAAATTTCGAAATTAGTGTCGCAACATACCAATTTGAGGTCGCTGATTCCGAATCCGGCGTCCGTTTTTTGTTTCGAGCATTTGTTCTCGAGTTATGGCCAATTTTCACCTCAAAATATAATTTTCTGGTCAACCAAAGGCTGTCGCTGCAAATGGAACGTCAGATTCGTGTTCATGACCTCGAATTATACTTCAAAACACATGGTTGGGTTGTCGTTTTTTGTCGTTTTTCCGAAAACGACAGTTGGCCCAAAAACAGGTAATCATAGTTCATGAGTTTTTTTTTTCGATTTTTGATTATTTCCAAAAATTTCTAAATTACGGTCGTAATCTACTAATTTGAGGTCGCTGATTCCGAATCCGGCGTCCGTTTTTGGTTTCGGAGCCTTTGTTCTCGAGTTATGCGCCAATTACCACCCTAAAAATAGATAATTTTCTGGCCAAACCAAAGGCCGTTGCTGCAATGGACGTCAGATTCGTGTTCAGCGACCTCGAATTATTCTTAAAAACACATGGTTGGGCTGTCGTTTCTTGTCGTTTCTTCGGAAAACGACAGTTGGCCAAAAAGAAAGGGAATCTAAGTTCATGAGTTTTTTTCGATTTTTGATTATTTCCAAAACTTTCTGATTTAGTGTCGCAATCTGTTATCTTCTGAGGTCGCTGATTCCGAATCTGGTTTCCGTTTTTGGCTCGAGCCTTTGTTCTCGAGTTATAAGCCAATTCTCACCTGAAACATTCAATTCTCTGGTCAACCAAAGGCTGTCGCTGCAAATGGACGTCAGATTCGTGTCTAGCGACCTCGAATTATTCTTAAAACACATGGTTGGGTTGTCGTTTCTTGTCGTTTCTTTGAAAAACGATGAAGCCGGGCTCCAAAAACAGGGAATAGGTAAGTATTTCAGGTAAGTTCAAGTGAGCCTTTTTCGGATTTTGAATTTCTTCCCAAAAAATTTCTAAATTAGCGTCGCAATATACCAATTTGAGGTCGTTGATTCTGAATCTGGCGTCCGTTTGTGGTTCGAGCCTTTGTTCTCGAGTTATGGGCAATTACCACCTGAAAAATTCAATTTTCTGGTCAACCAAAAGGCTATCGTTGCAAATGGACATCAGAATCGTGCCTGCGGCTTCTGAATGAGCTGGAATGGATGTTTGCCGTTAGATTCAGAGATTCTTTTGAACTGGGTGAAAATTGGCTCAATATGGTACTCGAAAACGACTGTTTTCTCGCTAGCCGAGTGAGATTGGTCAAAACCGACCACGCCATTGCTTTCGCCGTGGCCGAAAACCCCCCATCTAGACACCTCGCGCGCCATTCGGGAGCAAAAATCTTTTGGGCCAAAAACAGCAAAGGGTTTAGTTCAAGGGTTTTTTCAATTTATGATGATTACCGTAAATTCCGGAAATTAGTGTCGCAATATACTCAATTTGAGGTCGCTGATCTCCTGAATCTGGTGTCCGTTTTTTGTTTCGAGCATTTGTTCTCGAGTTATGGCCAATTTTCACCTCAAAACATACAATTTTCTGGTCAACCAAAGGCTGTCGCTGCAAATGGACGTCAGATTCGTGTTCAGCGACCTCGAATTATACTCTCAAAACACATGGTTGGGCTTGCTGTTTTTTGTCGTTTCTTCGAAAACGACAGTTGGCCCAAAAACAGGTAATCCAAGCTCATGAAGCTTTTTTTCGATTTTTGATTATTTCCAAAAATTTCTAAATTACGGTCGCACTCTACTAATTTGAGGTCGCTGATTCCTGAATCCGGCGTCCGTTTTTGGTTTCGAGCCTTTGTTCTCGAGTTAAGTACAATTTTCACCTCAAAAATACAATTTTCTGGCCAACCAAAGGCTGTTGCTGCAATGGACGTCAGATTCGTGTTCAGCGACCTCGAATTACTCTTAAAACACATGGTTGAAGTCGTCGTTTCTTGTCGTTTCTTCGAAAAACGACAGTTGGCCCAAAAACAGGTAATCGGTTCATGAGTTTTTTTTCGATTTTTCATTATTTCCCAAAATTTCTAAATTACGGTCGCAATCTACTAATTTCAGGTCGCTGATTCCGAATCCGGCATCCGTTTTTGGTTTCGAGCCTTTGTTCTCGGAGTTATGGCTAATTTTCACCTGAAAAATACAATTTTCTGGCTAACCAAAGGCTAATGCTGTAATGGACGTCAGATTCGGTAGTTCAGCGACCTCGAATTATACTTCAAACACATGGTTGGGTTGTCGTTTTTTGTCGTTTCTTCGAAAAACGACAGTTGGCCCAAAAAACAGGTAATCTAAGTTCATGAGTTTTTTTTCGATTTTTGAATTATTTCCAAAAATTTCTAAATTAGCGGTCGCAATCTACTAATTTGAGGTCGCTGATTCAGAATCCGGCGTCTGCTTTGGTTTCGAGCCTTTTGTTCTCGAGTTATGTCCAATTTTCACCTGAAAAATTCACTTTTCTGGTCAACCAAAGTACAGCTGTAAATGGACGTCCGATTCGTGTTCAGCGACCTCGAATTATTCTTAAAACACATGGTTGGGTTGTCGTTTCTTGTCGCTTCTTCGAAAAACGACAGTTGGCCCAAAAACAGGGAATAGGTATTTAGGTAAGTTCATGAGTTTTTTTCGATTTTTGAATTTTTCCAAAAATTTCTAAATTTGAGGTCGCTGGTTCCGAATCCGGCGTCCGTTTGTTGGTTCGAGCCTTTGTTCTCGAGTTATGGCCAATTTTCACCTCAAAAATACAATTTTCTGGTCAAACAAAGGCTATCGCTGCAAATGGACATCAGAATCGTGTTCGGCGACGGAATGAGCTGGAATGGATGTTTTCCGCTAGATTTCAGAGATCTTTTTGAACTGGGTGAAAATTAGGCCCAATATGGTACTCGAAAACGACTGTTTTCTCGCAAACCGAGTGAGATTGGTCAAAACCGACCACGCCATTGATTTCGCCGTGGCCGAAAACCCCCATCTAGACACCTCGCGCGCCATTCGGGAGTAAAAAAATTTTGGTCCAAAAAACAGCGAAGGGCTTTAGTTCAAGGGTTTTTTCAATTTATGATGATTTCCAAAAATTCCTGAAATTAGGGTGTCGCAATATACTCAATTTCAGGTCGCTGATTCCGAATCTGGCGTCCGTTTTTGGTTTCGAGTATTTGTTCTTGAGTTATGGCCACCACCTCAAAAATACAATTTTCTGGCTAACCAAAGGCTGTCGCTGCAAATGGACGTCAGATTCGTGGTTCAGCGACCTCGAATTATACTCAAAACACATGGTTGGGCCGTCGTTTCTTGTCGCTCTCTTCGAAAACGACAGTTGGCCCAAAAAACAGGTAATCTAAGTTCGCGAGTTTTTTTTCGATTTTTGATTATTTCCAAAAAATTTCTAAATTACGGTCGCAATTCAATAATTTGAGGTCGCTGATTCCGAATCCGGCATCCGTTTTTGGGTTTCTGGAGCCTTTGTTCTCGAGTTATGGCCAATTTTCACCTGAAAATTCAATTCTCTGGTCAACCAAAAGGCTGTCGCTGCAAATGGACGTCAGATTCGTGTTCAGCGACCTCGAATTATACTTCAAACACATGGTTGGGTTGTCGTTTCTTGTCGTTTCTTCGAAAACGACAGTTGGCTCCAAAAACAGGTAATCTAAGTTCGCGAGTTTTTTTTTCGATTTTTGATTATTTCCTAAAATTTCTAAATTACATCGCAATCTACTAATTTGAGGTCGCTGATTCCGAATCCGGCATCCGTTTTTGGCCTCGAGCCTTTGTTCTCGAGTTATGGCTAATTTTTCACCTGAAAAATACAATTTTTCTGGTACAACTAAAGGCTGTACAGCGTAATGGACGTCAGATCTGGTGTTCATAGCGACCCCGAATTATTCTTAAAACACATGGTTGGGTCAAGTCGTTTCTTGTCGTTTCTTTTGAAAAATGACAGTTGGCCCAAAAAATAGTGAACAGGTGTATTTAGGCAAGTTCATGAGTTTTTTTCGATTTTTGAATTTTTTCCAAAAATTTCTAAATTTGAGGTCGCTGATTCCGAATCCGGCGTCCGTTTGTTGGTTCGAGCCTTTGTTCTCGAGTTATGGCTAATTTTTCACCTCAAAAAAATACAATTTTCTGGTCAACCAAAGGCTATCGCTTCAAAATGACATCAGAATCGTGTTCGGCGACTTCGAATGAGCCGGAATGGATGTTTTCCGCCAGGATTCAGAGATCTTTTGAACTGGGTGAAAATTAGGCCCATTATGGTACTCGAAAACGACTGTTTTTCTCGGCAAACCGAGTGAGATTGGTCAAAACCGACCACGCTATTGATTTTCGCCGTGGCCGAAAACTCCCATCTAGACACCTCGCGCGCCATTCGGGAGCAAAAAATTTTTGGGCTAAAAACAGCGAAGGGGTTTTAGTTCATGTGGGTTTTTTTCAATTTATGATGATTTCCAAAAATTCCGAAATTAGTGTCGCAATATACCAATTTGAGGTCGTTGATTCCGAATCTGGCATCCGTTTTTTGTTTCGAGCATTTGTTCTCGAGTTATGGGCTAATTTTCACCTCAAAAAAATACAATTTTCTACAATCAAAGGCTGTCGCTGCAATGGACGTCAGATTTCCGTGTTCAGCGACCTCGAATTATTCTTAAAACACATGGTTGGGTCAAGTCGTTTCTTGTCGCTTCTTTGAAAAACGACAGTTGGCCAAAAAACAGGGAATAGGTATTTAGGTAAGTTCATGAGTTTTTTTCGATTTTTGAATTTTTCCAAAAATTTCTAAATTTGAGGTCGCTGATTCCGAATCCGGCGTCCGTTTGTTGGTTTCGAGCCTTTGTTCTCGAGTTATGGCTAATTTTCACCTCAAAAATACAATTTTCTGGTCAACCAGAAGGCTGACCGCGTAAAATGGACATCAGAATCGTGTTCGGCGACTTCGAATGAGCCGGAATGGATGTTTTCCGCTAGATTCAGAGATCTTTTTGAACTGGGTGAAAATTAGCCCAATTTGGCGGTACTCGAAAACGACTGTTTTCTCGCAAACCGGGAGTGAGATTGGGTCAAAACCGACCACGCCATTGATTCTGCCGTACGAAAACTCCCATCTAGACACCTCGCGCGCGTATTCGGGAGCAAAAAATTTTTGGGCCAAAAACATGTTAGGGTTTAGTTCAAGGGTTTTTTCAATTTATGATGATTTCAAAAAATTCCGAAATTAGTGTCGCAATATACCAATTTGAGGTCGCTGATTCCTGAATCCGGCATCCGTTTTTTGGTTTCGGAGCATTTGTTCTCGAGTTATGGCCACTTCACCTCAAAAATACAATTTTCTGGTCAACCAAAGGCTGTCGCTGCAAATGGACGTCAGATTCGTGTTCAGCGACCTCGACTGATTCTTAAAAACACATGGTTAAATACGTCGGCTTTCTTGTCGTTTCTTCGAAAAACGACAGTTGGCCCAAAAAACAGGGAATAGGTATTTAGGTAAGTGTCATACATTTTTTTCGATTTTTGAATTTTTCCAAAAATTTCTAAATTAGTGTCGCAATATGTCAATTTGAGGTCGCTGATTCTGACTCCGGCGTCCGTTTGTAGGTTCGAGCCTTTGTTCTCGAGTTATATTAATTTTCACCTGAAAAATTAATTCTCTGGTCAACTAAAGGCCATCGCCGCAAATCGATTATCGAGAATCGTGTTCGGCGACTTCGAATGAGCCTGAATGGATGTTTTCCGCTAAATTCAGCGATCTTTTTGAACTGGGCGAAAATTGGCCCAATATGGTACTCGAAAACGGATCAATTTTCTCGCAAACCGAGTGAGATTACAAAAAACTGACCACGCCATTGACATTTGCCGTAGGTCGAAAATTCCATCTAGACACTTCTCGCGCGCCATTCGGGAGCAAAAAATTTTTGGGGGCCAAAAACCAGCAAAGGGTTTAGTTCAAGGGTTTTTTCAATTTATGATGATTTCCAAAAATTTCCGAAACCAGTGTCGCAATATACCAATTTGAGGTCGCTGATTCCGAATCCGGCGTCCGTTTTTTGTTTCGAGTCTTTGTTCTCGAGTTATGGCTAATTTTCACCTCAAAAATACAATTTTCTGGCCAACTACAGTTGCTGCAATGGACGTCAGATTCGCGTTCAGCGACGGAATTATTCTAAAAACACATGGTTAGCTGTCGTTTCTTGTCGCTCTTCGAAAAACGATTATTGGCCCAAAGTCAGGGAATTTAAGCTCATGAGTTTTTTTCGATTTTTGATTATTTCCTAAAATTTCTAAATTAGTGTCGGTCTACTAATTTGCAATCGCTGATTCCGGTTCCAATTCTGCGTCCGTTTTATTCGAGCCTTTGCCTCGAGTTATGGTCACTCTTCACCTGAAACATTTAATTTTCTGGTCAATTGTGGTTGTCGCTGCAAATGGACGTCAGATCTGCAGTTCAGCGACCTCGAATTGTTCTTTAAAACACATGGTTATATTGTCATACGCTTTGCCGTTTTCTTCGAAAATGACAGTTGGCCCTAAAACAGGGAATAGGTATTTAGGTAAGTTCATGAGTTTTTTTCGATTTTTGAATTATTTCCAAAAATTTCTAAATTAGTGTCGCAATATAAATAATTTGAGGTCAGCTGATTTGAATCCGGCAGCGTTTCAGGTTTCGAGCTTTTGTTCTCGAGTTATGGCCAATTTTCACCTGAAAAATTAATTCTCTGGGGTCAACCAAAGGTTGCCGCTGCAAATGGACGTCAGATCTGCGTTCAGCGACCTCGAATTATACTTCAAACACATGGTTAGCTGTCGTTTCTTGTCGTTTCTTCGAAAAACGACAGTTAGCGCAATAAACAGGGAACAGGAATCTAGGTAAGTTCATGAGTTTTTTTCGATTTTTGAATTTATCTAAAAAATTCTGAATTAGCGTCGCAATATACCAATTCACGGATGTCAGTTGATTCCGAATCCGTATGCGTCCGTTTGTGCTCTGTTTTGTTCTCGAGGCGGCCAATTTTCACCTGAAAAATTCAATTCTCAGCTCAACCAAAGGCTATCGCCGCAAATCGAGCCAGAATCGTGTTCGGCGGCTTCGAATGAGCTGGAATACGTCGTTTGCCGCTTGATTCAGAGATCTTTTTGAACTGCAGTGTTAATTGGCTCAATATGGTACTCGAAAATGACTGTTCTCTCGCAAGCCGAGTGAGGATTGGACAGCCCGACCACGCCATTGTTTCATCGTGGCCGAAAACCATATCTAGTTACTTCTCGCGCGCCATTCGGGTGCAAAAAATTTTTGGGCCAAAAGTCAGTGTCATAAAGGGTTTAGTCTGCTGGCCTTTTCCCATGATGATTACTGCACTCGAAATTAGGCACGCAATATGATTGTTCTGAGGTCGCTGGATTCTGACTCAAGCGTCCGTTTTTTGTTTTGAGCCTTGAGATGGCCCCGAGTTATGGCCAATTTTCACCTCAAAAATACAATTTTCTGGTCAACCAAAGGCTGTCGCTGCAAACGGACGTCAGACTCGCGTTCAGCGACCTCGAATTATACTCAAAACACATTGGTGGTTATTGCTCTGTTTCTTGTCGTTTCTTCGAAAAATGATAGCTGGCCAAAAAACTAGGTAATTTAAGTTCACAGAGTTTTTTCTTCGATTTCTGGATATTTCCAAAACTTTCACATTTAGTGTCGCAATCGACTAATTTGAGGTCGCTGATACCTGAATCTGGCATCCAAGTACTTGAATTCGAGCCTTTGTTCTCGAGTTATAGCCACTTCACCTGAGATATTCAATTCTCTGGTCAACCAATTGTTATGCTGTCGTTGCAAATGGACGTCAGATTCGTACCAGTGACCTCGAATTATTTTTCCTAAAACAGATCTGTCACTTGTCGGTTCTTTGAAAACGACAGCTGGCCCAAGATCAGGGAATCTATTTAGGTAAGTTCATGAGTTTTTCTCGATTTTTCCATTATCTCCAAAGACTTCTAAACTAGCGTCGCACTATATTAATATGAGGTCGTTGATTCTGAATTCCGGCGTCTGTTTGTCTTCGAGCCTTTGTTCTCAAGAAGGGCCAATTTTCACCTGAAAAATTCAATTCTCTGGTCAACTAGTTGCCAAAGGCTGTCGCTGCAAATGGACGTCAGATTCGTGCCCAGCGACCTCGAACTATTCTTAAAACACATATTAGGGCTGTCGTTTCTTGTCGTTCCTTTGAAAAAATGATTGTTGGCCCAAAAACAGGGGAATAGTAAGTTCATGAGTTTTTTTCGATTTTCGAATATTTCCAAAACTCTAAATTAGTGTCGCAATCAACTAATTTGAGGTCGCTGGTTCTGAATCCGTCCGTTTCCAGTCTGAGTTTTGTCTCTCGAGTTATGGCCACTTCACCTCAAAAATACAATTTTCTGGTCAACCAAAGGCTATCGCTGCAAATGGACGACAGAATCGTAGTTCGGCGACTTCGAATGAGCCGGAATCTGTTTGCCGTTAGATTCAGAGATCTTTCTGAACCAAGTGAGTACCAGTTCCACATGGTATTCTCGAAAACGATTGCCTTCTCGCTAGCCGAGTGAGATTGGTCAAGGACCACGCCATTGCTTTCTGCCGTGGCCGAAAACCCTCATCTGTGACATCTTCAGACATGTCTGGAGCAAAAAATGTGATGGGCCAAAAAACAGCGAAGGGTTTAGTTCAAGGGTCTTTCTTCAATTCCATGATGATTACCAAAAATGTTCGAAATTAGTGTCGCAACATACCAATTTGAGGTCACACGGGGGGGGATCTGGCATCCGTTTTACTCGAGGTTATTTGTTCTCGAGTTATGGCCACTCTTCACCTCAAAAATACAATTTACTACAACCAAAGGCTGTCGCTGCAAATGGACGTCAGATTCGTGTTCAGCGACTCCGAATTATTCTTAAAACACATGGTTGGGCCGTTTCTTGTCAGTTCTTCGAAAACGATACGGCCCAAAAACAGGGAATAGTATTTAGGTAGTTCACAGTTTTTTTCGATTTTTGAATTCTTCCAAAATTCTTAAATCTGAGGTCGCTGACTTCCGAATCCGGCGTCTGTCTTTGGTCTCGAGCCTTTGTTCTCGAGCTATGGCCAAATTTCACCTCAAAAATACACTCTTCTGGTCAACCAAAGTTGGTCAGCTGCAAATGGACATCAGACTTCGTGTTCATGACTGAATGAGCTCGAATGTTTCCGCTAGATTCAGAGATCTTTTTGAACTGGGCGAAAATTAGCCTAATATGGTACTCGAAAACGACTGTTTTCTCGCAAATCGAGTGAGATTGGTCAAAGTCGACCACGCTATTGATCTCGCCGTGGCCGTTTATAACCCCCATCTAGACATCTATGCCATTCGGGAGCAATACTTTAGTCTTCGTAACAGCGAAGGGCTAGTTCAAGGGTTTTTTTCAATTTATGATGATTTCCAAAAATGCGCTGAATTAGTGTCGCACATACTACCAATTTGAGGTCGCTGATTCTGAATTCGGCACGTTTTTTGGTTTCGAGCAATTTGTCTTCGAGCCATGGGCCAATTTTCACCTCAAAATACAATTCTCTGGTCAACTGCGTTGTCAAGCAGCAACGGACGTCAGATTCGTGTCTAGCGACCTTGAATTATCTTCTTTAAAATGATGGTTAGCTCGTCGATTTCTTGTGGTTGCTCTTCTGGTGCGTAACGATAGCTGGCCTAAAAATATAGTCAGTATTTAGGTAAATTCACGAGTTTTTTTCGATTTTTGAATTTTTCCAAAATTTAATTATATTTAATATACTGTTTGAGGTCAGCTGATTCCGAATTCGGCGTTCCGTTTGTTGGTTCGAGTTTTGTCTTCGAGTTATGGCCAATTTTCACCTGAAAATTCAATTTTCTGGTCAACCAAAGGCTATCGCTGCAAATGGACATCAGAATCGCGTTCGGCGACTTCGAATTGAATGGATGTTTTCCGCTAGATTCAGAGATCTTTTGAATCGGGTGAAAATTAGCCTAATATGGTACTCGAAAATCCATGTTTTCTCGCAAACCGAGTGAGATTGGTCAAAACCGACCACGCCATTGGTACGTGGCCGAAAACTCATCATCTTCTCGCGCGTTACTCGGCTGCAAAAATTTTTGGGCCAAAACCAGCCAGCGGCTAGTCCAAGGGCCTTTCTCAATTTACGATGATTCTGTACCTTCGAAATTAGCGTCGCACATGTACCATCTCTGAGGTCGCTGATTCCGAATTCGGCGTCTGTTTGTTTCGAGCCCTGTTCTCGAGCCATGGCCAATTTTCACCTCAAAAATACAATCTTCTTATTAAAGGCTGTTATGCAAATGGACGCTAGATTCGCGTTCAGCGACCTCGAATTCATTCCAAACATTACGAGTTGGGTTGCCGTTTGCTCGTTTCTTCGAAAAATTACAGTTGGCCCAAAAAACAGGGAACAGGAATCTAGTCTACGAGTTTTTTTCGATTCTTGATTATTTCAAAACTCTCTGATTTGAGGTCGCTGATTCCCAATAATTTGAGACGTTGATTCCGGCTCTGCCTTTGTTCTCGAGTTTCGGTTCCGAGTACTTCACTTGAAATATTCAATTCTCTGGTCAACTGTTTGCTGTCGCTGCAAATGTGGACGTCAGATCTGCGTTCAGCGACTCCTCGAATTATTCTAAAACACATGGTTATCGTCGTTTCTTGCCGTTTCCTTTCGAAAAAGACAGCCGTCTAAAAACAGGAATAGGTATTTAGGTTCATTCGTTTTTTTCGATTTTTGAATATTTCCAAAAATTTCTAAATTAGTGTCGCACATATACCACTTTGATGTCGCTGATTCCGAATCCGGCGTCCGTTTTTTGTTTCGAGCCTTTGTTCTCCAGTTATATTAATTTTCACCTGAAAAATTCAATTCTCTGGTCAACTAAAGGTTGCCAGCTGCAAATGGACGTCAGATCCGTGTCTTCAGCGACCTCGAATTATAATTAAACACAATACAAATAGTCGTTTTTCGTTTCTTCGAAAAACGACAGTTGGCCCAAAAAACAGGGAATCTAAGTTCAGGACCTGTTTTCGATTTTTGACATTTCCAAAAATCTCCTGAATTAGTGTCGCAATACACCACTTGGAGGTCGCTGACTTCCGAATCCGTATGCAAGCCTGCCTTTGGTTTCCAGCCTTTGCTCCCGAGTTATGGCCAATTTTCACCTCAAAAATATAATTTTCTGGCACAACTCAGGTGCTGGGTTGATACGCTGCAGGTACGGACGTCAGTAGGGTCAGGTGCCCGCGGCTTCGAATGAGCCGGAGCGGATGTTTGCCGTTAGATACATCTCGAGATCTTTTGAATCCGGGTGAAAATTGGTCCAATATGGCAATTTCGAAAAACGACTGTTTTCTCGCAAACCGAGTGAGATTGGTCAAAATTCACCATTTACATTGCTTTCGCTGTGGCTGAAAACCCCCATCTAGACGGTATTATCTTGCAGTGTTATTCAGAGCAAAAAATTTTTAAATAAAAAACAGCAAAGGGTTTAGTTCAAGGGCTCTTTCAATTTATGATGATTACCAAAAATTTCGAAATTAGGCGTCGCAGTATACCAATTGGAGGACGCTGATCTCCGAATCCGGCGTCCGTTTTTTGTTTCGAGCCTATGTTCATGAGTTATGGCCAATTTTCACCTCAAAAATGTAGCTATTTTCTGGTCATTCAGTAGTGCCACGTTGCAAATGGACGTCAGATTCGTGTTCGTGCGACCTCGAATTATACTTCAAAACATGGTTGGGTTGCCGTTTCTTGTCGTTTCTTCGAAAATGACAGTTGGCCCAAAAACAGGTAATCGAGTTCATGAGTTTTTTTTCGATTTTTGATTATTTCCAAAAATTTCTAAATTATGGTCGCAATCTACTAATTTGAGGTCGCTGAAGTTTCGAATTCCGGCATCTGTTTTTGGTTTTGAGTTTTGTTCTCGAGTTATGGCCAACTTTCACCTCAAAATACAATTTTCATTACCAAAGGCTGTCGCTGGCATGGACGTCAGATTCGCGTTCCAGTGACCTCGAATTATTCTTAAAACAGATATATTGGCAGTCGTTTCTTGTCGTTTCTTCGAAAATGACAGTTGGCCCAAAAGATTCGTGGAATCTATGTACATGGAGTTTTTTTTCGATTTTTGATTATTTCCAAAATTTTCAAATTAAGGTCGCACTATACTAATTTGAGGTCGCTGATTCTGACTCCATGTCTGTTTTTTGGCCTCGAGTTTTGCCTCGACATATGGCCAATTGGCTACCTGAAAAATTCAATTTTCTGGTCAACCAAAGGCTGTCGTTGCAAATGGACGTTGATTCGCGTTCATGACCTCGAATTATTCTTAAAAGACATGGTTAGTTTGTCGTTTCTTGTCGTTTCTTTGAAAAACGACAGCTGGTCTAAAAACAGGGAATAGGTATTTAGGTAAGTTCGATGAGTTTTTTTCGATTTTTGAATTATTTCCAAAAATTTCTAAATTACGGTGTCGCAATCTACTAATTTGAGGTCGCTGGTTCTGAATCCATGTCTGTTTGTTATTCGAGCCTTTACCCTCGAGTTGGGCCAACTTTCACCTCAAAAATACAATTTTCTGGTCAACCAAAGGCTATTGTCGCTGCAAATGGACATCAGAATCGTGATCGGCGGCTTCGAATGAGCCGGAATGGATGCCCGCCAGATTCAGAGATCTTTCTGAACCAAGTGAAAATTAGCCCAATATGCAGACTCGAAAACGATCAATTTTCTCGCAGAACCGAGTGAGATTGGTCAAAACCGACCACGCCATTGATTTCCCGCCAGTGGCTGAAAACTCCCATCTGTGATACCTCGCGCGCCATTCGGGAGCTAAAAATTTTTTTGGGCCAAAAACATGAAGGGTTTAGTTCAAGGGTTTTTTCAATCCATGATGATTTCCGTACCTGAATTAGGCGTCGCAATATTGCACAATTTGAGGTCGCCTGATTCTGAATTCGGCAGTCTGTTTTTTGTTTCGAGCATTTGTTCTCGAGTTATGGCCAACTTTCACCTCAAAATACAATTTTCTACAACTGTAGGCTGTCGCTGCAAATGGACGTCAGATTCGCGTTCATGACCTCGAATTATACTCAAAATACATGGTTAGCTGCTGTCGTTTTTTGTCGTTTCTTTTCTGAAGGGAACGATTATTGGCCTCAGGTGCAAATAGGTAATCTATACCATGAGGTTTTTCTTCGATTTTATTTATTCTGTAAAAATTTCTTAAATGATGTCTAATCTCCCAATTTTGATGTCGCTTGATTCTGAATCTGGCATCCGTTTATTCGAGCCTTTGTCTCTCGAGCTGCTGTCAATTTTCACCTGAAAATTGAATTTTCTGGTCAACTAAAGGCTGTTGCAGAGAATGGATTGTTGCATCAGTGTTCAGCGACTACGGCTCAAAACACATTGTTGGGCCGCAGCTTCAGTCGTTTCTTTCGAAAAACGACAGCTGGCCTGTTCAGGGTATCTAAGTTCACGAGTTTTTTTTTTCGATTCCTTGATTACTTCCTGCACTCTAAATTACGGTCGCAACCCACTAATTTGAGGTCGCTGATTCTGAATCCGGCATCTGCCTTTGGTTTCGAGCTCTTGTCTTCGAGCCATGGCCAAGTTTCACTATTGTAACATACAATTTTCTGGTCAATAAGGCACGTTGCAAATTGACGTCAGATTCGCGTTCAGCGACTAGCTCGAAGAATTCTTAAACACATGGTTGGGCTGTCAGTTTGATTTGTCAATTCTTCGGAAAAATGATTAGTTACCCAAAAGTAGGGAATAGGCATTTAGGTAAGTTCACGATATTTTTTCGATTCCTTTGAATTTTTCCAAAATTTCCAAATTTGAGGCCGCTGATTCCGAATCCGGCGTCCGTTTGTTAGTTCGAGCCTTTGTTCTCATGAGTAATGGCCAATTCTTCACCTCAAAATACGTTGGTTCTTCTGGTCAACCAAAGGCTATCGCTGTAAATGGACATCAGAATCAGTGTCCGGCGACTTCGAATATTTCGGAATGGATGTTTTCCGCAAGATTCAGAGATCTTTTTGAACTGGGTGAAAATTAGTTCAATATGGTACTCGAGGACGACTGTTTTCTCGCAAACTGAAGGAGATTGTTCAAACCGACCACGCCATTGATTTCGCCGTACGAAAACCCCATCTGCATATCTGATATGCCATTCGGGAGCAAAAATTTTTGGGCCAAAAAATTAGCGAAGGGTTTAGTCTAAGGGTTTTTTCAATTTATGATGATTTCCAAAGGTACCTGAAAATAGCGTCGTAATACAGCACAGGTACGCTGATTCCGAATCCGGCGTCCGTTTTTAGCCTCGAGCATTTGCTCCCGAGTTACGTTACTTTCACCTCATTGTTACAATTTTCTGGTCAACCAAAGGCTGTCGCTGCAAATGGACGTCAGATTCGTGTTCAGCGACCTCGAATTATTCTTAAAACACATGGTTGGGTTATATTACTTGTCGTTTCTTCGAAAAACGATTGCTGGCCCAAAAACAGGGAACAGGCATTTAGGTGCAGTTCATGAGTTTTTTTCGCCTTGAATTTTTCCAAAAATTTCTAAATTAGTGTCGCAATATACCAATTTGAGGTCACGAATGTTGAATCCGGCGTCCGCTCAGGCCCGAGCCTTTGTCCTCGAAGGTTATGGCTAATTTTCACCTGAAAAATTCAATTCTCTGGTCAATCATAGGCTATCACTGCAAATGGACAGGAATCGTGTTCGGCGACTCCGAATGAGGCTGAATGGATGTTTTCCGCCAGATTCAGAGATCTCTTTGATCCGGGTGAAAATTGGCCTGTCAATATGGCACTTCGAAAATGACTGTTTTCTCGCAGAACCGAGTGAGATTGGTCAAAACCGATTACGCCATTGATTTCTCCGTACGGAAAACCCCCATCTGTGACACCTCGCGCGCCATTCTGGAGCAAAAAATTTTTGGGTTGTGATTGCAAAGGGTTTAGTTCATATTTTTTCAACTTATGATGATTTCCAAAAATTTCGAAATTAGCGTCGTAATATAGATTGTCTTTGAGGTCGCTGATTCCGAATCCGGCGTCCGTTTTTTGTTTCGAGCCTTTGTCTTCGAGTTATGGCACATTTTCACCTCAAAATTAAAATGTTCACTACAACTAGGCTGTCGTTGCAAATGGATCGTCAGATCTGCGTTCAGCCGACTCCGAATTACTCTTAAAACAGATGGTTTCACAGCCGTTTCTTGTCGCTCTTCGAAAAACGATAGTTGGCCCAAAAACAGGTAATCTTGTTCATGAGTTTCTTTTTTCGATTCTTTGATTATCGCCTAAAATTTCTAAATTAAGGTCGCAATCTACTCATTTGAGGTCGCTGACTGCTGAATTCCGGCGTCTGTTTTTGGTTTCGATTTTGCCCTTCGAGTTATGGCCAATTTTCACAGGGGGGAATTCAATTCTACAACTGTAGGCTGTCAAGGCAAATGGATTCGCCAGATCTGCGTCCAGCGACCTCGAATTATACCAACACATGGTTGGGTTGCCGTTTCTTGTCAGCCTTCGAAAATGACAGCTGGCCCAAAAAACAGGTAATCTAAGTTCATGAGTTTTTTCTCGATTTTTCGCCATTTCCAAAAATTTCTAATTGATGGTCGCAATCTAATTAATTTGAGGGACGTTGATTCTGAATTCCGCATCTGTTTTTGGCCTCGAGTTTTGTTCTCGAGGTTATGGCTAATTTTTCACCTCAAAAATACACTTTTCTGGCCAAATCAGTGTAAGGCTGTCGCTGCAGAATGGATCGTCAGATTCGCGTTCAGCGACCTCGAATTATTCTTAAAACAGATGGTTGGGCTGTCGTTTCCTGCCGTTTCTTCGAAAAACGACAGTTGGCCTAGTAGGTAAATCTGCGCTCATGAGTTTTTTTCTGATTTTTGATTATTTCCAAAATTTCTAAATTACGGTCGCATTATACCACTTTGAGGTCGCTGATTCCGAATCTCGGCATCTGCTTTTGGTTTCGAGCCTTTGTTCTCGAGTTATGGCCACTGTTCACCTCAAAAATACAATTTTCTCTACAACCAAAGGCCGTCAAGCGTGCAATGGACGTCAGATCTGCGTTCAGTGACCTCGAATTATTCTTAAAATGATGGTTGGGCTGTCGTTTCTTGTCGTTTCTTCGAAAACGACAGCCAGCCCAAAAACAGGGAATCTAATCATGAGTTTTTTTTTCGATTTTTGATTATTTCCAAAAATTTCTCAATTAAGGTCGCAATCTACTCATTTGAGGTCGCTGATTCTGAATTCGGCGTCCGTTGGTTTTGTTTCGAGTTTTGTCTTCTCGAGTTATGGCCAATTTTCATCTGAAAAATTCAATTTCTCTTGTCAACCAATTGTTGCCGTTGCAAATGGACGTCAGATTCCGTGTTCTACGACCTTCGAATTATTCTTAAATACTATGGTAGCCGTCGCCTCTTGTCGCTCCTTCGAAAACGACAGCTGGCCCAAAAAACAGGGAATAGGTATTTAGGTAAGTTCATGAGTTTTTTTCGATTTTTGACTCTTCCAAAAATTTCTAAATTAGGTCGCAATCTACTAATTTGAGGTGTTTGATTCCAAATCCGGCGTCTGCTTTTGGTCTCGAGCCTTTGCCTCGAGTGCTATGGGTCATTTCTTCACCTCAAAAAGGTTCTCTGGTCAACTCAAAGGTTGTCGCTGCACGACATCAGAATCAGGTTGCTGACTTCTGGAATGAGGCTACCGGATAGTTTCATAGGATCTGAGATCGGAACCGGGTGAAAATTAGCCCAATATGGTACTCGAAAACGACTGTTTTCTCGCAAACCGAAGGAGATTGGTCAAATTCGACCACGTTGATTTCAGCGTGTCCGAAAACCTCAGTTCTAGAGATCTTCAAATGCCATTCGGCTGTGTGATGAAGAAATAGCGAAGGGTTTTGTCTGTTCATGAGTTTTTTTCGAATTTATGATGATTTGTACCTGAAATTAGTGTCGTAATATACAATTTGAGGTCGCTGATTCTGAATTCCGGCGTACGTTTTTGGTTTCGAGCATTTGCTCCCGAGTTATGGCAATAATTTTCACCTCAAAAATACAATTTTCTGGTCAACCAAAGGCTGTCGCTGCAAATGGACGTCAGATTCCGTACCAGCGACCTAGAATTATTCTTAAAACACATGGTTGGGCCAAGTCGTTTCAGTCACTTCTTCGAAAACGACAGTTGGCATCTAAAACAGGTAATCTAAGTTTCCATGAGTTTTTTTCGATTTTTGATTATTTCCAAAAATTTCTAACATTACGGTCGCAATCTACCACGGAGGTCGTTGATTCTGAATCTACCCGTTTTGAGTTCTGAGCCTTTGTTCTCGAAGCTATGGCCAATTTTCACCTCAAAATACAATTTTCTACAACCAAAGGCTGTCAGCTAGAATGGACGTCAGATTCAAACAGCGACCTCGAATTATTCTTAAAATATATGGTTAGTTGTCATTCTTGTCGTCTCTTCGAAAACGATAGTTGGCTCAAAAAACAGGGAATATATGTTCACAGAGTTTTTTTCGATTTTTGATTATTTCCAAAAATTTCACTATTAAGGTCAGAATCTACCAATTTGAGGTCAGCTGATTCTGAATCCGGCGTCTAGTTTTGGCCTCTGGATGTCTTGCCCTCGAGTTATGGCCAATTTTCACCTGAAAAATTGTTCTCGGGTCAACTGTAGGCAGTCGCTGCAGTAGCTGACGTCAGATCTCGTGTTCATGACTCCGAATTCATTCTGTAAAACACATGGTTGGGCTGTCGTTTCTTGTCAATTTCTTTGAAAAACGACAGCTGTCTAAAACAGGGAATAGGTATTTGTGTAAGTTCATGAGTTTTTTCGATTTTTGAATTTTTCCAAAAATTCCCAAATCTGAGGTCAGCTGGTTCCGAATCCGGCGTAAGTTTGTTGGTTCTGAGCCTCTGTTCTCCGTTATGGCCAATTCTTCACCTGTACGTTCTCTGGTCAACCAAAGGCTATCGCTGACAAATGCGTATCAGACACCGTGTTTCATGACTTCGAATGAGCCGGAATGGATGCTTTCCGCAAGATTCCAGAGATCTTTATGAACTGGGTGAAAATTCGCCTAATATGGTACTCGAGGTAAACGACTGCTTTCTCGCCAAGTAACCGAGTGAGATTGGTCAAAATGATCACGCCATGTTGATTACGTGGTCGAAAACCTCTATCTTGACATATTCCGCGCCATTCGGGAGCGTATTTGAGTTGGGCCAAAAACCATGAAGGGTTTCGTTCAGCGGGTTTTTTCAATTCACGGCGATATCTGCAAAAATTCCTGAAATTAGTGCCGCAATAGGCCAATTTGAGGTCGCTGATGCCGCTCCGGCGTCCGTTTTTTGTACCGAGCATCTGTTCTCGAGGCCAGGTCAATTCCTCACCTCAAAATACATTTTTCTGGCCAACCAAAGGCTGTCGCTGCAAATCGATGTCAGATTCGCAGTTCAGCTTATTCGAATTATTTCAAAACACATGGTTGGGTTGCCGTTTATTTTCAGCCAGCTCGAAAACGACAGTTGGCCCAAAAAACAAGGTAATCCCAGTTCATGAGTTTGCTTCGATTTTTGATTATTTCCAAAAATTTCTAAATTACGGTCGCAATCTACTAATTTGAGGTCGCTGATTCCGAATTCGGCATCCGTTTTGGTCTCGAGCCTCTGTTCTCGAGTTATGGCCAATTTTCACCTCAAAATACAATTTTCTCGGGCCAAAGGCTGTCGCTACAAGGTAAATCAGATACATCTGGCTCAGCATTCGAATTATTCTTAAAACAGATGGTTACGTTCACGTTTCTTGCTGCTCTCTTCGAAAAAGGATAGTTGGCCCAAAGATCAGGGAATCTATGTTCATGAGTTTTTTTTCGATTTTTGATTATTTCCTAAAATTTCTCAATTACATCGCAATCTACTCATTTGAGGTAAATGCTGATTCCGCATTCATGTCTTGCCTTTATCCGTTTCGAGCCTTTGTTCCCTGAGTTATACAATTTTCACCTGAAAAATTCACTTCTGGTCAACCAAAGGCCGTCGCCAGTAGGAATGGACGTCAGATCTGCGTTCAGCGACCTCGAATTATTCTTAAATAGAGCCATGGTTGCTCAGCTTCTTGTCGTTTCCTTGAAAACGACAGCTGGCCCAAAAATCAGGGAATAGGTATTTAGGTGTGTTCATGAGTTTTTTTCGATTTTTGAATTTTTCCGTACTTCTGGGTTTGAGGTCGCTGGTTCCGAATCCGGCGTCCGTTTGTTTGGAGCCTTTGTCTTCGAGTTATGGCCATTCTTTCAATTAAAATGTTAATTTTCTGGTCAATCAAAGGCTATCGCTGTACCGGACATCAGAATCGCGTTCGGCGACTTCGACTGAGCCGGAATGGATAGTTCTTCCGCCAGATTCAAGAGATCTTTTTGAACTCCGCGAAAATTAGCCCGTTACGGCATTCTCGAAAACGACTGCTCTTCCAGCAAACCGAGTGAGATTGGTCAGCCCGACCACGCCATTGATTATACGTGGCTGAAAACTCCCATTCCAGATTTTCACCTCGCAAGCCATTCTGGAGCAAAAATTTTGGGCCAAGCCAAAATCAGCGAAGCGTCTTTCGTTCTGTATTTTCAATTTCCATGATTTCCAAAAATTCCGAAATTTTCAGTGTCGCAATATTACCAATTTGGTAGTCGCTGATTTCGAATTGTCCGTTTTTTGCTTCGATATTTGTTCTCGAGAAAAGGCGGCTCTTCAATTAAAAATACAACCTTCTGGCCAACTAAAGGCTGTCACAGTACTGGACGTCAGATTCGTGTTCAGCGACCTCGAATTATACTCAAAACACATGGTTGGGTTACGTCAGCTTGTCGTTTCTTCGAAAACGACAGCTGGCCCAAAAAACAGGTAATCTAAGTTCATGAGTTTTTGCTCGATTTTTGATTATTTCCAAAAATTTCTAAATTACGGTCGCAACCTGCTCAATTTGAGGTCGCTGATTCCGGACCCAGGGGCATCCGTCTTTGGCCTCGAGCCTTTGTTCTCGAGTTATGGCCAACTTTCACCTAAAAATATAATTTTCTGGCCACCAAAGAAGCTGTCGCTGCAAATGGATCGTCAGATCTGCGTTCAGTGACCTCGAATTATTCTTAAAACAGATGGTTAGCTGTCAGTTCTTGTCGCCTCTCTCGAAAAACGATAGCTGGCCCAAAAACAGGGAATCTATACCATGAGTTTTTTTCGATTTTTGATTATTTCCAAAAATTTCTCAATTAAGTGTCGCAATCTGCTAACTTGAGGTCGCTGATTCTTGAATTCATGTCGTCTGTTTACCTGGTTTCGAGCCTCTGTTCTCGAGTTACGGCCAATTTTCACCTGAAAATTCAATTTTCTGGTCAACCAAAGGCTGTCGTTGCAGAATGGACGTCAGATCCGTGTTCAGCGACCTCGAATTCATTCTTAAAACATGATGGTTAGCCGTTGTCGTTTCTTGTCGCTCTCTTGGAAAACGATAGTTGGCCCAAAAACAGGGAAGAGGTATTTAGGTGTGTTCATGAGTTTTTTCGATTTTTGAATTCTTCCAAAATTTTCTAAATTTGATATTGCTGTCTCTGAATTCGGCGTTGTTTGTTGGTTCGAGCCTTCAGTCTTCGAAGTTATGGCCAATTTTCACCTCAAAAATACAATTTTCTGGTCAACCAAAGGTTGTCAAGCTGTAGTCGGACATCAGAATAAGCCGCTGGCGACTTTCGAATGAGCCGGAATGGATATTTTCCGCTAGATTCAGAGATCTTTTTGAATCCGGGTGAAAATTAGCCCAATATGGGTAATCGAAAACGATTGTTTTCTCGCAGAATGAAGGAGGATTGGCTGCGCCCGACCACGCCATTGATTTCGCCAAGCCGAAAACCCTCATCTGTATCCACCTAGATATGCCATTTCGCTGTATTTAGCTGTTTAGTGCCAAAAACAGCGAAGGGTTTAGTTCAAGGGTCTTTTCAACTTACGATGATTTCCGTACCTGAAATTAGCGTCGCACATACACCAATTTGAGATCGAGCTGATTCCGAATCCGGCGTCCGTTTTTTGTTTCTCCCGAGCATTTGGTTCTCGAGTTATGGTCACTTCACCTCAAAAATACAAGGCTCTCTGGTCAACTGCTGTCGCTGCAAATGTCAAAAATAGATTTGCGTTCTACGACCTCGAATTATTCTTCAAATACATATTGGGTTGTCGTTTCTTCACGTTTCTTCGAAAACGATTATCAGCCCAGGAAACAGTAAATCTAGGTTCATGAGTTTTTTCTCGATTCTTGATTTCTTCCAAAAATTTCTAAATTACGGTCGCAATCTACTAACTCTGAGGTCGCTGATTCCGAATCTGGCATCTGCTCTTATTTCGAGCCTTTGTTCTCGAGTTATGGCCAATTTTCACCTGAAAAATATAATTCTCTAGTTAATTGCTGTCGCTGCAAATGGACGTCAGACTCGCGTTCAGTGACCTCGAATTATTCTTAAAATAGGATATTAGCTTGTCGCTACTTGTCGTTGCTCTCGAAAATGACAGTTACCCAAAAACAGGGATCTAAGTAAATTAGTTTTTTTTCGACGACATTTCCAAAAATTTCTAAATTATGTCGCAATCTAATTAATTTATAGTCGCTGACTTCCGAATTCGGCGTCTGTTTTAATTCGAGCCTTTGTTCTCGAGTTATGGTCAATTTTCACCTGAAAAATTCAATTTTCTGTTCAACCAAAGGCTGTCGCTGTAAATGGACGTCAGATTCGTGTTCAAACGACCTCGAATTATTCTTAAAACAGATTTTTTTGTTAGTCGCGCCTGTCGTTTCTTCGAAAACGATAGTTGCCAGCCCAAAAATAGGTAAATCTAAGCTCATGAGTTTTTTTTTTCGATTTTTGATTATTTCCAAGAATTTCTCAATTTGCCGCAATCTACTAATTTGAGGTCGTTGATTCTGAATCCGGCATCCGTTTTTGGTTTCGAGCCTTTGTTCTCGAAGCTATGGCCAATTTTCACCTGAAAAATATAATTTTCTGGCCACCAGTAAAGCCGTCGCTGCAAATGGACGTCAGATTCCTCTGTCTGCATGACCTCGAATTATGCCTAAAACACATGGTTGGGGCCGTCGTTTCTTGTCGTTTCTTTGAAAAACGACAGATGGCCCACAACCAGGGAATATGTATTTAGGTAAGTTCGCGAGTTTTTTTCGATTTTTGAATTTTTCCAAAAATTTCTAGTTCAGGCGTCGCACATGTACCACGGTGAGGTCAGCTGACTTCCGATTCCGGCGTCTGTTTGTTGGTCTGAGCCTTGTTCTCCAGTTATGGTTACTTCTTCACCTCAAAATACAATTTTCTGGTCAACCAAAGGCTATCGCTGCAAATGGACATCAGATTCGTGTTCGCGACTTCGAATGAGCCGGAATGGGCGTTGAATGCCTGCTAGATTCAGAGATCTTTTGAATCCGCGAAATTACCAATATGTATACTCGAAAACGATTGTTTTCTCGCAAAGCCGAGTGAGATCTGGTCGAAAATGACCGCGGCCGAAAATCCCCATCTAGACATCTTGAAGTCTGGAGCTGTGGGCTTACAGCAAGGGTTTAGTTCAATGGCCTTTTCACATTTATGATGATTTCCAAAAATTCGAGCTAGTGTCGCAATCTGACTAATTTGAGGTTTGATTCCGAATCCATGGCGTCCTGTTTTGGCCTGGCTCCCGGGTTCTCTGGTTTTCGCGTCAATTTTC
Organism: Pseudococcus jackbeardsleyi; assembly: GCA_038380155.1. Taxonomy (NCBI): domain Eukaryota; kingdom Metazoa; phylum Arthropoda; class Insecta; order Hemiptera; family Pseudococcidae; genus Pseudococcus; species Pseudococcus jackbeardsleyi. Next base: position 25,225 of record JAZDXF010000205.1, read on the forward strand.
TCCTCGAAAATTCAATTTTCCTGGTCAACCAGTGGTTGTCGCTGCAAATGGGTCGTCAGATTCGTGTCTAGCGATCTCGAATTCATTCTTAAAAACATGATGGTTGGGCTGTCGTTTCTTGTCGTTTCTTCGAAAATGACAGTTGGCCCAAAAAACAGGTTGTCTAAGTACCTGAGTTTTTTTTTCGATTCTTGATTACTTCCAAAAATTTCTCAAATAGGCGTCGCAATCTTACTAATTTGAGGTCACTGATTCCGAATCATGTCTCGTTTTTGGTCTCGAGTCATACCTCGAAGAAGGGCCAATTTTCACCTGAAAAATTCAATTTTCTGGTCAATTGTGGCTGCAAATGGATGTCAGATTCCGTTCAGCGACCTCGAATTATTCTTAAACATTACACATATTACATTGCCGTTTCTTGTCACTTTGAAAATCGACAGTTGGCTCAAAAAACAGGGAATAGGTATTTGTGTTAGTTCCATGAGTTTTTTTCGATTTTTGAATTTTCGTACCCCTAAATTTCTAAATTAGTGTCGCAATATACCAATTTGATGTCGCTGAATTGTTCTCGAGTTATGCCCAATTTTCAGCCCGAAAATTACAATCTTCTGGTCAACCAAAGGCTATTGCTGCAAATGGACGTCAGAGTCGTGAGACTTCAAATGAAGCCGGAATGGATGTTTTCCGCTAGACTCAGAGATCTTTTGAACTGGCGAAAATTGGCTCAATATGGTAAGGTTCGAAAACGACTGCTTTCTGGCAAGTTGAGTGAGGTGATTGGTCAAACCGGCCACGATCATTGCGGCCGAAACCCCATCTAGACATCATGATGCCATCTGGGAGTTGTGGGCGGTTGCACAGCAAAGGGTAATCTAGTTCAAGGCCTTTCGATTTCAGATGATTTCCAAAATCATTTCGAAATTAGCGTCGCAACACACTTGAGGTCGCTGATTCTGAATCTGGCGTCTGCTCTTTGGTTTCGAGCCTTTGTTCCTCGAGCCATACCAATTTTCACCTGAAAATTCAACCTCTGGTCAATTGGGCAAAGGCTGTTGCTGCAAATGAACGTCAGATTCGTGTTCAGCGACCTCGAATTATTCTTAAACACATGAGTTACATTGCCGTTTTCTGCTCGTGTCTTCGAAAACGATACGGCCCAAAAATCAGGGAATCTAAATTACGAGTTTTTTTTTCGATTTTTGATTATTCCAAAAACTTCTCTGTTCAGGTATCGCAACGTTTCAATTTGAGGTCGCTGGATTCCGAATCTGGCGCGTCTGTTTTTGGTTTCGAGCCTTTGTCTCTCGAGTTATGGCCACTTTTCACCTGAAAAATTCACTTCTCTGGTCAACCAAAGGCTGTCGCTGCAACGGCCGTCAGATCTGCGTTCAGCGACCTCGAATTATTCTTATAACATATCGTTAGGCTGTTGATTCTGTTGTCGTTTCCAGGAACATAGTCAGTTGGCCCTAAAACATGGAATAGGTATTTATCTAAGTTCATGAGTTTTTTTCGATTTTTGATTATTTTCCAAAAATTTCTAAATTAGTGTCGCAATCTAATTAATTTGAGGTCGTTGATCTCTGTTCCGGTCTGCCTTTGTTGGTTCGAGCCTTTGTTCTCGAGTTATGGCCAATTTTCACCTCAAAAATACAATTTTCTGGTACACCAAAGGCTGTCGCTGCAAATGGACGTCAGATCTGCAGTTCAGCGACCTCGAACCATTCTTAAAACACACAGCATACGTCGTTCTCTTGTCACTTTTGAAAAACGACAGTTGGCACAAAAAACAGGGAATTAGTATTTGTGTAGTTCATGAGCTTTTTCGATTCTTGATACCTTCCAAAATCTCCTAAATTTTGAGGTCGCTGATTCCGAATCCGGCGTCCGCTCGATTCGAGCCTTTGTTCTCGAGTTATGGGTTGGTTCACCTGAAAAATTCACTTCTGTCAACCAAAGGTTATCGTTGCAAATGGACATCAGTCGCGTTCGGCGACTGCTCATGAGCCGGAATGGATGTTTTCCGCTAGACTCAGAGATCTTTACTCCCAAATTGGCTCATGGTACTCGAAAACGACTGTTTTCGCAAACCGAGTGAGATTGGTCAAGTCTCGACCACGCCATTGATTACAACAGATGAAAACCCCCATCTAGACAGTTCGGGAGCAAAATTCCTTTGGCCAAGTACAGTGGTTCTAGTTCAAGGCCTTTCAATTTATGATGATTTCCAAAAATTCCTGATCACTAGTGTCGCAATATATTAAATTTGAGGTCAGCTGAATTCCGAATCCACTTTATATTCGAGTTATGGCCAATTTTCACCTTCAAAATATATTTTCTGGTCAGAATCAAAGGCTGTCGCTGCAAATGGACGTCAGATTCGCGTTCAGCGACCTCGAATATATTCTCAAAACACATAGCTATTCACGTCGTTTCTTGTCGTTTCTCCGAAAACGACAGCTACCCAAAATACAGGTAAATCCAAGTGCCCATGAGTTTTTTTCGATTCTTTGATTATCTCCAAAAATTTCTACATTACGGTCACTAATCTACTAATTTGAGGTCGTTGATTTCGAATCTGGGCGTCTGCCTTTGCCTTCGAGCCTTTGTTCTCGAGCTATGGCCAATTACTTCACTTTAGGGGCATAATTTTTCGGCCAACCAAAGGCTGTTGCTGCAAATGGACGTCAGATTCGTAGGGCTCAAGACCTCGAATTATTTGTAAAACACATGGTTAGCCGTCGTTTTCTGTCGTTTCTTCGAAAAACGATACAGTTGGCCAAAAACAGGGAATAGGAATCTAGGTAAGTTCATGAGTTTTCTTCGATTTTTGATTATTTCCAAAAACTTCTAATTTAGTGCACGTACCCAATACTGGTTTGAGGTCGCTGACTCCGAATTTGGCGTCCTATTTTATTCTGAGCCTTTGTTCTCAGGTTATAGCCAACTTTCACCGGAAGATTCAATTTTTCTGGTCAACTAGAGGCCGTTGTCGCTGCAAACGGACGTCAGATCTGCGTTCAGCGATCTCGAATTGTTCTGGTGAAATACATGGTTGGGCTGTCGTTTCTGTCAAAATTTTCTTGGAAAATGACAGCTGGGTCTAAAAAACAGGGGAATAGGTATTTAGGTAAGTTCATTAGTTTTTCATTTTGATGCCTTAAAATTTCTAATTAGTGCTAATATCGTCAATTTGAAAATGTTGATTTCGCCCGGCGTCTGCTTGTGGAATTGAGCCTTTACGATGTTATGGCTAATTTTTCAATTCGAAAATTCACTTCTGGTCAACCACGCCAGAATATGTGCCCGGCAAATGGACTTCAGAATGAGCTGGAATGGATGTTTGCCGTTAGATTCAGAGATCTTTTTTGAATCCGCGAGGTACCAATTGTCATGGTACTGAAACGGTTTTCAGTTTTGTTGAGATTGGTCAAAATGACCACGCCACGATTTCGCCGTGGTCGATCTAAACCCATGCTATTCCCGCGCGCCAGTCATGTAATTAGTCAAAAATACAGCGTTTTAGTTCTGCTGTCTTTCATCCCATGATGATTTCCAAAAATTTCCGAAATTAGTGTCGCGGGAGTACCAATTTGAGGTCAAGTCCGACTCCGGCGTCCGTTTTTTGGTTTCGAGTATCTGTTCTCGAGTTATGGCACAATTTTCACCTGAAAATACAATTTTCGGGTCAACCAAAGGCTGTCGCTGCAGTACCGACGTCAGATTCGCGTTCAGCGAGCGACCTCGAATTATACCAAACAGATGGTTGGTACTCGAAAACGATGTTTTCTAGCCGAGTTCGTTTCTTGGCCGAAACCCCCAACTAGACAGTTGGCCCAAAAACTGCGGCAACTAAGTTCATGAGTTTTTTTTTTCGATTCTTTGATTATTTCCAAAAATTTCTAAATTATGTGTCGCAATATACTAATTTGAGGTCGTTGATTTGAATTCGGCGTCTTCGTTTTATCTCGAGTTTGTTCTCGAGTTATGGCACGAATTTCACCTCAAAAATACAATTTTCTGGCCAACTAAAGGTTGCTGTTGCAAATGGACGTCAGATCTGCGTTCAGCGACCTCGAATTATTCTTAAATCACAGCTGGTTGGGCCGCCGTTTCTTGTCGTTTCTTCGAAAAACGATTGTTACCCAAAAAACAGGTAATCTAAGTTCACGAGTTTTTTTCGATTTTTCATTATTTCCAAAAATTTCTAAATGATGGCGTCAGAATTAATTAATTGAGGTCAGTTTTCTGATTCTGAATCCGGTGATCCTTCTTTTGGTTTCGAGTTTTGTTCTCCAGTTATGTCGACTTCTTCATACCTGAAAAATACAATTTTCTGGCCAACCAGCAGCCGTCGCTGCGAATGGACGTCAGACTCGCGTTCAGCGACCTCGAATTATTCCAAACATATGGTTGGGCCGTCGTTTTCTGTCGTTTCTTCGAAAAACGACAGTTGGCCCTGAAACAGGTAATCTGGTGCTCATGAGTTTTTTTTCGATTTTTGATTACTTCCAAAAATTCTCAAATGAGCGGTCGCAATCTGCTGGTTCTGTGTCGTTGAATTCCGAATCCGGCGTCCGTTTTTGGTTTCGAGTTTTGTTCTCGAGTTATGTCCAATTTTCACCTGAAAATTGTCATCTTCTCTGGTCAATCAAAGCCGTCGGCTGCAAATGGACGTCAGATCTGCGTCTAGCGCATCAATCTGGTACTGAAATTACCATTCTATCGCGACAGACTATACAAATACGTCGTTTCGTCGTTCTTTGAAAATGACAGCTGGCCCAAAAAGTAGGGGAATAGGTATCTAGGCAAGTTCATTTATTTTCGATTTTGAATTCTTCCAAAAATTTCTAGACCTGGAGGTCGCTGGTTCTGAATCCGGCGTCTGTTTACGTCTGAGCCTTGTCTTCGAATGGCTATGGCCACATTTCACTCAAAATACAATTTTCTGGTCAAACAAAGCATGTTATCACATGAATGACAGAATGCGTTTCCGGCGACTTTCGAATTTATCGAGCCGGAATGGATGTTTCGCTAGATTCCAGATCTTTGAACTGGGCGAAAATTAAATTCAATATATACTGAAAACGAATTTGCTCTCTGCAACACGAGTGAGGATTGGCTTGCAAAATTCGACCACGCCATTGATTTGACCATTGTGAGACATTCTCCGAAAACCCTCCCATTGCTGGGAGCAAAATTTTTAAATTGAAAAATAACAGCGAAGGGTTTAAATTCAAGGTAGTCTTTTCACTATGATGATTTCCAAAATTCCTGAAATTAGTGTCGCACGTAACACTTGAGGATTGTTCTGAGTGTCGTACAGTCCGTTTCCGCTTCGAGCATTTGTCTTCGAGTTATATGGCCAATTTTCACTAAAAATACAATTTTCTGGCCAATCAGCGTTGATATCAAGCTGCAATGGATCGTCAGATTTCGCGTTCAGCGACTCGAATTGGCTCAAACACAAGGTTAGCTGTCGTTGGGCCGTTGTCGTTCTTCGAAAACGAACAACAGCTGGCCCAAAAACATAGTTGGCCTTAAAAATAGGTGTCCTGTTACGAGCTTTTCTTCGATTTTGATTATTTCCCAAAATTTCTAAATTTGACGGTCGCTAATCTGAATCCACCGTCCCGTTGATTTGTTGACCGCATCTGATTATGGCCATTTTTCGAGCTCAGCGAAAAGATTAGCGGTTACAAGTTCACCTGAAATTAATTTTCTGGTCACCAAATTATGACGTTGCCACGATGACGCACGTGATCAGATCTGCCGTTCTGCATGACCTCGAAAATTGGTATATTGTCATACTGAACACATGGGAATTAGGACAAACCGACACGCCATCAAAAATCGATTTGACACTTCGAAAAACCCCCATACAAAGCCATTGCGCTTGTCGTTCGAAAATGACAGTTGGCCCAAAAAATCAGGTAAGGGTCTAAGTTCATATTTGCATTTATCTCGATTTTGATTGAACTTATTAATGTGAATCTACTAATTTAGGGGGTCGTTGATTCTGAAAGGTATCTTCGTTTTATTTCGGAGTATTTGTACTGAGTTATGGCCAATTTTCACTAAAATATAATTTTTCTACACCAGTGCTGTCGTTGAAAATGGACGTCAGATTCTGGTGTCTCAGTTTACTCTCGAATTATTCTAAAACACATGGTGCTAGCCGGTTGCCAGCTCTGTCAGATGAAAACGATAGTTGGCCTATTCAAAATCAGGGAATAGGTATTTAGTAGTACCAAATGAGTTTTCGATTCCTGATTCTTTCCAAAATCAATTATCAGTGCTGCAACTTATAGCCGACGTCGCTGACTGAATCCGGCCCGCTTCCGTTATCTGAGTTATCTGCTCCCGAGTTAAGAGGAAATGGCCGCAATTTTCACTTGAAAATATAATTCTCTGGTCAACTGTGGGCTTTTCATCGCGCAAATCGGTTTGACATCAGAATGCGCCCGGCGATTTCGAATGAAGTTGAATGTTTCCGCCTAGACGGCAGAGATCTTTCATTTAACCGCGAGGTAATTAGCTTCCAATAGGTACTCGACTGCCCGCAAAAGACGACTGTCCTCTGGCAAACACGCCATTGATTTGCTGCGGTCGAAAACTCCCCATCTAGTATTCAGCGATAGCCTTGGGAGCATTGCGGGCTTAAATAAAACAGCGAAGGGTCGTTCAAGGGTTTTTTCAATTTATGATGATTTGTTCCTCGAATTAAGTGTCGCACACAATTTGATGTCGCGCTGACTTCGAATCTGGCAACTGACCGTTTGTTCGATATTTGTCTTCTCGAGTTATGGCGGCCAATTTTCTGAAAATTCTGTCATCTAGGTTATTTCCAGCTGCAAATGGATTTGCGCCGATTTGTAAAAGTTCAGCGACCTCGAATTATTCTTAAAACACATGGTGTTAGTTGTCGTTTCTTGTCGTTTTTCTGAAAACGACAGTTGGCCCAAAAACAGGAATCAGGTATTTAGGTAAGTTCATGAGTTTTTTTCGATTTTTGAATTATTTCCAAAATCCTGATCTAAATTTGCACTAATAATTAGGTCGTTGATTCTGGAATCCAGGTCCGTTTGCCTTGATTCGAGTTATAGCCAATATTCGAAATATTTGTCAATTTTCTGTCCACAATGGACGCCGAGATTCAAAAAGATCTCTGAATCTAGCGGAAAACATCCATTCCGGCTCATTCGAAGTCGCCGAACACGATTCTGATGTCCATTTGCAGCGATAGCCTTTGGTTGACCAGAAAATTGTATTTTTGAGGTGAAAATTGGCCATAACTCGAGAACAAAGGCTCGAACCAACAAACGGACGCCGGATTCGGAATCAGCGACCTCAAATTTATAAATTTTTGTAAAAATTCAAAAATCGAAAAAAACTCATGAACTTACCTAAATACCTATTCCCTGTTTTTTGGGCCAACTGTCGTTTTTCAAAGAAACGACAAGAAACGACGGCCCAACCATGTGTTTTAAGAATAATTCGAGGTCGCTGAACACGAATCTGACGTCCATTTGCAGCGACAGCCTTTGGTTGGCCAGAAAATTGTATTTTTGAGGTGAAAATTGGCCATAACTCGAGAACAAATGCTCGAAACAAAAAACGGATGCCGGATTCGGAATCAGCGACCTCAAATTGGTATATTGCGACACTAATTTCGGAATTTTTGGAAATCATCATAAATTGAAAAAACCCTTGAACTAAACCCTTCGCTGTTTTTTGGCCCAAAAATTTTTTTGCTCCCGAATGGCGCGCGAGGTGTCTAGATGGGGGTTTTCGGCCACGGCGAAATCAATGGCGTGGTCGGTTTTGACCAATCTCACTCGGTTTGCGAGAAAACAGTCGTTTTCGAGTACCATATTGGGCTAATTTTCACCCCGTTCCCAAAGATCTCTGAATCTAGCGGAAAACATCCATTCCGGCTCATTCGAAGTCGCCGAACACGATTCTGATGTCCATTTGAAGCGATAGCCTTTGGTTGACCAGAAAATTGTATTTTTGAGGTGAAAATTGGCCATAACTCGAGAACAAAGGCTCGAACCAACAAACGGACGCCGGATTCGGAATCAGCGACCTCAAATTTAGAAATTTTTGGAAAAATTCAAAAATCGAAAAAAAACTCATGAACTTACCTAAATACCTATTCCCTGTTTTTTGGGCCAACTGTCGTTTTTCAAAGAAACGACAAGAAACGACGGCCCAACCATGTGTTTTAAGAATAATTCGAGGTCGCTGAACACGAATCTGACGTCCATTTGCAGCGACAGCCTTTGGTTGGCCAGAAAATTGTATTTTTGAGGTGAAAATTGGCCATAACTCGAGAACAAAGGCTCGAAACCAAAAACGGATGCCGGATTCGGAATCAGCGACCTCAAATTAGTAGATTGCGACCGTAATTTAGAAATTTTAGGAAATAATCAAAAATCGAAAAAAAACTCATGAACTTAGATTCCCTGTTTTTTGGGCCAACTGTCGTTTTTCGAAGAAACGACAAGAAACGACGGCCCAACCATGTGTTTTGAGTATAATTCGAGGTCGCTGAACACGAATCTGACGTCCATTTGCAGCGACAGCTTTTGGTTGACCAGAGAATTGAATTTTTCAGGTGAAAATTGGCCATAACTCGAGAACAAAGGCTCGAAACCAAAAACGGATGCCGGATTCGGAATCAGCGACCTCAAATTAGTAGATTGCGACCGTAATTTAGAAATTTTTGGAAATAATCAAAAATCGAAAAAAAAACTCATGAACTTAGATTACCTGTTTTTTGGGCCAACTGTCGTTTTTCGAAGAAACGACAAGAAACGACGGCCCAACCATGTGTTTTGAGTATAATTCGAGGTCGCTGAACACGAATCTGACGTCCATTTGCAGCGACAGCCTTTGGTTGGCCAGAAAATTGTATTTTTGAGGTGAAAATTGGCCATAACTCGAGAACAAATGCTCGAAACAAAAAACGGACGCCGGATTCGGAATCAGCGACCTCAAATTGGTATATTGCGACACTAATTTCGGAATTTTTGGAAATCATCATAAATTGAAAAAACCCTTGAACTAAACCCTTCGCTGTTTTTTGGCCCAAAAATTTTTTTGCTCCCGAATGGCGCGCGAGGTGTCTAGATGGGGGTTTTCGGCCACGGCGAAATCAATGGCGTGGTCGGTTTTGACCAATCTCACTCGGTTTGCGAGAAAACAGTCGTTTTCGAGTACCATATTGGGCTAATTTTCACCCAGTTCAAAAAGATCTCTGAATCTAGCGGAAAACATCCATTCCGGCTCATTCGAAGTCGCCGAACACGATTCTGATGTCCATTTGCAGCGATAGCCTTTGTTTGACCAGAAAATTGTATTTTTGAGGTGAAAATTGGCCATAACTCGAGAACAAAGGCTCGAACCAACAAACGGACGCCGGATTCGGAACCAGCGACCTCAAATTTAGAAATTTTTGGAAAAATTCAAAAATCGAAAAAAACTCATGAACTTACCTAAATACCTATTCCCTGTTTTTTGGGCCAACTGTCGTTTTTCAAAGAAACGACAAGAAACGACGGCCCAACCATGTGTTTTAAGAATAATTCGAGGTCGCTGAACACGAATCTGACGTCCATTTGCAGCGACAGCCTTTGGTTGACCAGAGAATTGAATTTTTCAGGTGAAAATTGGACATAACTCGAGAACAAAGGCTCGAAACCAAAAACGGACGCCGGATTCGGAATCAGCGACCTCAAATTAGTAGATTGCGACCGTAATTTAGAAATTTTTGGAAATAATCAAAAATCGAAAAAAAAAACTCATGAACTTAGATTACCTGTTTTTTGGGCCAACTGTCGTTTTTCGAAGAAACGACAAGAAACGACGGCCCAACCATGTGTTTTGAGTATAATTCGAGGTCGCTGAACACGAATCTGACGTCCATTTGCAGCGACAGCCTTTGGTTGGCCAGAAAATTGTATTTTTCAGGTGAAAATTGGCCATAACTCGAGAACAAAGGCTCGAAACCAAAAACGGATGCCGGATTCGGAATCAGCGACCTGAAATTAGTAGATTGCGACCGTAATTTAGAAATTTTTGGAAATAATGAAAAATCGAAAAAAAAACTCATGAACTTAGATTACCTGTTTTTTGGGCCAACTGTCGTTTTTCGAAGAAACGACAAGAAACGACGGCCCAACCATGTGTTTTAAGAATAATTCGAGGTCGCTGAACACGAATCTGACGTCCATTTGCAGCAACAGCCTTTGGTTGGCCAGAAAATTGTATTTTTGAGGTGAAAATTGGCCATAACTCGAGAACAAAGGCTCGAAACCAAAAACGGACGCCGGATTCGGAATCAGCGACCTCAAATTAGTAGATTGCGACCGTAATTTAGAAATTTTTGGAAATAATCAAAAATCGAAAAAAACTCATGAACTTGGATTACCTGTTTTTTGGGCCAACTGTCGTTTTTCGAAGAAACGACAAAAAACGACGGCCCAACCATGTGTTTTGAGTATAATTCGAGGTCGCTGAACACGAATCTGACGTCCATTTGCAGCGACAGCCTTTGGTTGACCAGAAAATTGTATTTTTGAGGTGAAAATTGGCCATAACTCGAGAACAAATGCTCGAAACAAAAAACGGACGCCGGATTCGGAATCAGCGACCTCAAATTGGTATATTGCGACACTAATTTCGGAATTTTTGGTAATCATCATAAATTGAAAAAACCCTTGAACTAAACCCTTTGCTGTTTTTTGGCCCAAAAATTTTTTTGCTCCCGAATGGCGCGCGAGGTGTCTAGATGGGGGTTTTCGGCCACGGCGAAAGCAATGGCGTGGTCGGTTTTGACCAATCTCACTCGGCTAGCGAGAAAACAGTCGTTTTCGAGTACCATATTGAGCCAATTTTCACCCAGTTCAAAGATCTCTGAATCTAACGGCAAACATCCATTCCGGCTCATTCGAAGCCGCCGAACACGATTCTGATGTCCATTTGCAGCGATAGCCTTTGGTTGACCAGAGAATTGAATTTTTCAGGTGAAAATTGGCCATAACTCGAGAACAAAGGCTCGAACCACAAACGGACGCCGGATTCGGAATCAGCGACCTCAAATTGGTATATTGCGACACTAATTTAGAAATTTTTGGAAAAATTCAAAAATCGAAAAAAACTCATGAACTTACCTAAATACCTATTCCCTGTTTTTTGGGCCAACTGTCGTTTTTCAAAGAAACGACAAGAAACGACGGCCCAACCATGTGTTTTAAGAATAATTCGAGGTCGCTGAACACGAATCTGACGTCCATTTGCAGCGACAGCCTTTGGTTGACCAGAGAATTGAATGTTTCAGGTGAAAATTGGCTATAACTCGAGAACAAAGGCTCGAAACCAAAAACGGAAACCAGATTCGGAATCAGCGACCTCAAATTAGTAGATTGCGACACTAAATCAGAAAGTTTTGGAAATAATCAAAAATCGAAAAAAAACTCATGAACTTAGATTCCCTGTTTTTTTGGCCAACTGTCGTTTTTCGAAGAAACGACAAGAAACGACGGCCCAACCATGTGTTTTAAGAATAATTCGAGGTCGCTGAACACGAATCTGACGTCCATTTGCAGCAACAGCCTTTGGTTGGCCAGAAAATTGTATTTTTGAGGTGAAAATTGGCCATAACTCGAGAACAAAGGCTCGAAACCAAAAACGGACGCCGGATTCGGAATCAGCGACCTCAAATTAGTAGATTGCGACCGTAATTTAGAAATTTTTGGAAATAATCAAAAATCGAAAAAAAAAACTCATGAACTTGGATTACCTGTTTTTTGGGCCAACTGTCGTTTTTCGAAGAAACGACAAAAAACGACGGCCCAACCATGTGTTTTGAGTATAATTCGAGGTCGCTGAACACGAATCTGACGTCCATTTGCAGCGACAGCCTTTGGTTGACCAGAAAATTGTATTTTTGAGGTGAAAATTGGCCATAACTCGAGAACAAATGCTCGAAACAAAAAACGGACGCCGGATTCGGAATCAGCGACCTCAAATTGGTATATTGCGACACTAATTTCGAAATTTTTGGAAATCATCATAAATTGAAAAAACCCTTGAACTAAACCCTTTGCTGGTTTTTGGCCCAAAAATTTTTTTGCTCCCGAATGGCGCGCGAGGTGTCTAGATGGGGGTTTTCGGCCACGGCGAAATCAATGGCGTGGTCGGTTTTGACCAATCTCACTCGGTTTGCGAGAAAACAGTCGTTTTCGAGTACCATATTGGGCCAATTTTCACCCAGTTCAAAAAGATCTCTGAATCTAGCGGAAAACATCCATTCCGGCTCATTCGAAGTCGCCGAACACGATTCTGATGTCCATTTGCAGCGATAGCCTTTGGTTGACCAGAGAATTGAATTTTTCAGGTGAAAATTGGCCATAACTCGAGAACAAAGGCTCGAACCACAAACGGACGCCGGATTCGGAATCAGCGACCTCAAATTTAGAAATTTTTGGAAAAATTCAAAAATCGAAAAAAACTCATGAACTTACCTAAATACCTATTCCCTGTTTTTTGGGCCAACTGTCGTTTTTAAAAGAAACGACAAGAAACGACGGCCCAACCATGTGTTTTAAGAATAATTCGAGGTCGCTGAACACGAATCTGACGTCCATTTGCAGCGACAGCCTTTGGTTGGCCAGAAAATTGTATTTTTGAGGTGAAAATTGGCCATAACTCGAGAACAAAGGCTCGAAACCAAAAACGGACGCCGGATTCGGAATCAGCGACCTCAAATTAGTAGATTGCGACACTAATTTAGAAATTTTTGGAAATAATCAAAAATCGAAAAAAAACTCATGAACTTAGATTACCTGTTTTTTGGGCCAACTGTCGTTTTTCGGAGAAACGACAAGAATCGACGGCCCAACCATTTGTTATAAGAATAATTCGAGGTCGCTGAACACGAATCTGACGACCATTTGCAGCGACAGCCTTTGGTTGACCAGAGAATTGAATTTTTCAGGTGAAAATTGGCCATAACTCGAGAACAAAGGCTCGAAACCAAAAACGGACGCCGGATTCGGAATCAGCGACCTCAAATTAGTAGATTGCGACCTTAATTGAGAAATTTTTGGAAATAATCAAAAATCGAAAAAAAAAAACTCATGAATTTAGATTCCCTGGTTTTTGGGCCAACTGTCGTTTTTCGAAGAAACGACAAGAAACGACGGCCCAACCATGTGTTTTAAGAATAATTCGAGGTCGCTGAACACGAATCTGACGTTCATTTGCAGCAACAGCCTTTGGTTGACCAGAGAATTGAATTTTTCAGGTGAAAATTGGCCATAACTCGAGAACAAAGGCTCGAAACAAAAAACGGACGCCGGATTCGGAATCAGCGACCTCAAATTGGTATATTGCGACACTAATTTCGCAATTTTTGGAAATCATCATAAATTGAAAAAACCCTTGAACTAAACCCTTTGCTGTTTTTTGGCCCAAAAATTTTTTTGCTCCCGAATGGCGCGCGAGGTGTCTAGATGGGGGTTTTCGGCCACGGCGAAATCAATGGCGTGGTCGGTTTTGACCAATCTCACTCGGCTTGCGAGAAAACAGTCGTTTTCGAGTACCATATTGAGCCAATTTTCACCCAGTTCAAAAAGATCTCTGAATCTAGCGGAAAACATCCATTCCGGCTCATTCGAAGTCTCCGAACACGACTCTGACGTCCATTTGCAGCGATAGCCTTTGGTTGACCAGAAAATTGTATTTTTCAGGTGAAAATTGGCCATAACTCGAGAACAAAGGCTCGAACCCACAAACGGACGCCGGATTCGGAATCAGCGACCTCAAATTGGTATATTGCGACACTAATTTAGAAATTTTTGGAAAAATTCAAAAATCGAAAAAAACTCATGAACTCACCTAAATACCTATTCCCTGTTTTTTGGGCCAACTGTCGTTTTTCAAAGAAACGACAAGAAACGACGGCCCAACCATGTGTTTTAAGAATAATTCGAGGTCGCTGAACAGAGAATCTGACGTCCATTTGCAGCGACAGCCTTTGGTTGACCAGAGAATTGAATTTTTCAGGTGAAAATTGGCCATAACTCGAGAACACAGGCTCGAAACCAAAAACGGACGCCGGATTCGGAATCAGCGACCTCAAATTAGTAGATTGCGACACTAATTTAGAAATTTTTGGAAATAATCAAAAATCGAAAAAAAAACTCATGAACTTAGATTACCTGTTTCTTTGGCCAACTGTCGTTTTTCGAAGAAACGACAAGAAACGACGGCCCAACCATGTGTTTTAAGAATAATTCGAGGTCGCTGAACACGAATCTGACGACCATTTGCAGCGACAGCCTTTGGTTGACCAGAGAATTGAATTTTTCAGGTGAAAATTGGCCATAACTCGAGAACAAAGGCTCGAAACCAAAAACAGACGCTGGATTCGGAATCAGCGACCTTAAATTAGTAGATTGCGACACTAATTTCGAAATTTTTGGAAATCATCATAAATTGAAAAAACCCTTGAACTAAACCCTTTGCTGTTTTTTGGCCCAAAAATTTTTTTGCTCCCGAATGGCGCGCGAGGTGTCTAGATGGGGGTTTTCGGCCACGGCGAAATCAATGGCGTGGTCGGTTTTGACCAATCTCACTCGGCTTGCGAGAAAACAGTCGTTTTCGAGTACCATATTGAGCCAATTTTCACCCAGTTCAAAAAGATCTCTGAATCTAGCGGAAAACATCCATTCCGGCTCATTCGAAGTCTCCGAACACGACTCTGACGTCCATTTGCAGCAATAGCCTTTGGTTGACCAGAAAATTGTATTTTTCAGGTGAAAATTGGCCATAACTCGAGAACAAAGGCTCGAACCCACAAACGGACGCCGGATTCGGAATCAGCGACCTCAAATTGGTATATTGCGACACTAATTTAGAAATTTTTGGAAAAATTCAAAAATCGAAAAAAACTCACGAACTTACCTAAATACATATTCCCTGTTTTTTGGGCCAACTGTCGTTTTTCAAAGAAACGACAAGAAACGACGGCCCAACCATGTGTTTTAAGAATAATTCGAGGTCGCTGAACAGAGAATCTGACGTCCATTTGCAGCGACAGCCTTTGGTTGGCCAGAAAATTGTATTTTTGAGGTGAAAATTGGCCATAACTCGAGAACAAAGGCTCGAAACCAAAAACGGATGCCGGATTCGGAATCAGCGACCTCAAATTAGTAGATTGCGACCGTAATTTAGAAATTTTTGGAAATAATCAAAAATCGAAAAAAAAACTCATGAACTTAGATTACCTGTTTTTTGGGCCAACTGTCGTTTTTCGAAGAAACGACAAGAAACGACGGCCCAACCATCTGTTTTAAGAATAATTCGAGGTCGCTGAACACGAATCTGACGTCCATTTGCAGCGACAGCCTTTGGTTGACCAGAGAATTGAATTTTTCAGGTGAAAATTGGCCATAACTCGAGAACAAAGGCTCGAAACCAAAAACAGACGCCGGATTCGGAATCAGCGACCTCAAATTAGTAGATTGCGACCTTAATTGAGAAATTTTTGGAAATAATCAAAAATCGAAAAAAAAACTCATGAACATAGATTCCCTGTTTTTTGGGCCAACTGTCGTTTTTCGAAGAAACGACAAGAAACGACGGCCCAACCATCTGTTTTAAGAATAATTCGAGGTCACTGAACACGAATCTGACGTCCATTTGCAGCGACAGCCTTTGGTTGGCCAGAAAATTGTATTTTTGAGGTGAAAATTGGCCATAACTCGAGAACAAAGGCTCGAAACCAAAAACGGATGCCGGATTCGGAATCAGCGACCTCAAATTAGTAGATTGCGACCGTAATTTAGAAATTTTTGGAAATAATCAAAAATCGAAAAAAAAACTCATGAACTTAGATTACCTGTTTTTTGGGCCAACTGTCGTTTTTCGAAGAAACGACAAGAAACGACGGCCCAACCATGTGTTTTGAGTATAATTCGAGGTCGCTGAACACGAATCTGACGTCCATTTGCAGCGACAGCCTTTGGTTGACCAGAAAATTGTATTTTTGAGGTGAAAATTGGCCATAACTCGAGAACAAATGCTCGAAACAAAAAACGGACGCCGGATTCGGAATCAGCGACCTCAAATTGGTATATTGCGACACTAATTTCGGAATTTTTGGAAATCATCATAAATTGAAAAAACCCTTGAACGAAACCCTTCGCTGTTTTTTGGCCCAAAAATTTTTTTGCTCCCGAATGGCGCGCGAGGTGTCTAGATGGGGGTTTTCGGCCACGGCGAAATCAATGGCGTGGTCGGTTTTGACCAATCTCACTCGGTTTGCGAGAAAACAGTCGTTTTCGAGTACCATATTGGGCTAATTTTCACCCAGTTCAAAAAGATCTCTGAATCTAGCGGAAAACATCCATTCCGGCTCATTCGAAGTCGCCGAACACGATTCTGATGTCCATTTGCAGCGATAGCCTTTGGTTGACCAGAAAATTGTATTTTTGAGGTGAAAATTGGCCATAACTCGAGAACAAAGGCTCGAACCAACAAACGGACGCCGGATTCGGAACCAGCGACCTCAAATTTAGAAATTTTTGGAAAAATTCAAAAATCGAAAAAACGCATGAACTCACCTAAATACCTATTCCCTGTTTTTTGGGGCAACTGTCGTTTTTCAAAGAAACGACAAGAAACGACGGCCCAACCATGTGTTTTAAGAATAATTCGAGGTCGCTGAACACGAATCTGACGTCCATTTGCAGCGACAGCCTTTGGTTGACCAGAGAATTGAATTTTTCAGGTGAAAATTGGCCATAACTCGAGAACAAAGGCTCGAAACCAAAAACAGACGCCGGATTCGGAATCAGCGACCTCAAATTAGTAGATTGCGACCTTAATTGAGAAATTTTTGGAAATAATCAAAAATCGAAAAAAAACTCATGAACATAGATTCCCTGTTTTTTGGGCCAACTGTCGTTTTTCGAAGAAACGACAAGAAACGACGGCCCAACCATCTGTTTTAAGAATAATTCGAGGTCACTGAACACGAATCTGACGTCCATTTGCAGCGACAGCCTTTGGTTGGCCAGAAAATTGTATTTTTGAGGTGAAAATTGGCCATAACTCGAGAACAAAGGCTCGAAACCAAAAACGGATGCCGGATTCGGAATCAGCGACCTCAAATTAGTAGATTGCGACCGTAATTTAGAAATTTTTGGAAATAATCAAAAATAGAAAAAAACTCATGAACTTAGATTACCTGTTTTTTGGGCCAACTGTCGTTTTTCGAAGAAACGACAAGAAACGACGGCCCAACCATGTGTTTTGAGTATAATTCGAGGTCGCTGAACACGAATCTGACGTCCATTTGCAGCGACAGCCTTTGGTTGGCCAGAAAATTGTATTTTTGAGGTGAAAATTGGCCATAACTCGAGAACAAATGCTCGAAACAAAAAACGGACGCCGGATTCGGAATCAGCGACCTCAAATTGGTATATTGCGACACTAATTTCGGAATTTTTGGAAATCATCATAAATTGAAAAAACCCTTGAACGAAACCCTTCGCTGTTTTTTGGCCCAAAAATTTTTTTGCTCCCGAATGGCGCGCGAGGTGTCTAGATGGGGGTTTTCGGCCACGGCGAAATCAATGGCGTGGTCGGTTTTGACCAATCTCACTCGGTTTGCGAGAAAACAGTCGTTTTCGAGTACCATATTGGGCTAATTTTCACCCAGTTCAAAAAGATCTCTGAATCTAGCGGAAAACATCCATTCCGGCTCATTCGAAGTCGCCGAACACGATTCTGATGTCCATTTGCAGCGATAGCCTTTGGTTGACCAGAAAATTGTATTTTTGAGGTGAAAATTGGCCATAACTCGAGAACAAAGGCTCGAACCAACAAACGGACGCCGGATTCGGAACCAGCGACCTCAAATTTAGAAATTTTTGGAAAAATTCAAAAATCGAAAAAAACTCATGAACTTACCTAAATACCTATTCCCTGTTTTTTGGGCCAACTGTCGTTTTTCAAAGAAACGACAAGAAACGACGGCCCAACCATCTGTTTTAAGAATAATTCGAGGTCGCTGAACACGAATCTGACGTCCATTTGCAGCGACAGCCTTTGGTTGACCAGAGAATTGAATTTTTCAGGTGAAAATTGGCCATAACTCGAGAACAAAGGCTCGAAACCAAAAACAGACGCCGGATGCGGAATCAGCGACCTCAAATTAGTAGATTGCGACCTTAATTGAGAAATTTTTGGAAATAATCAAAAATCGAAAAAAAAACTCATGAACATAGATTCCCTGTTTTTTGGGCCAACTGTCGTTTTTCTAAGAAACGACAAGAAACGACGGCCCAACCATCTGTTTTAAGAATAATTCGAGGTCACTGAACACGAATCTGACGTCCATTTGCAGCGACAGCCTTTGGTTGGCCAGAAAATTGTATTTTTGAGGTGAAAATTGGCCATAACTCGAGAACAAAGGCTCGAAACCAAAAACGGATGCCGGATTCGGAATCAGCGACCTCAAATTAGTAGATTGCGACCGTAATTTAGAAATTTTTGGAAATAATCAAAAATCGAAAAAAAAACTCATGAACTTAGATTACCTGTTTTTTGGGCCAACTGTCGTTTTTCGAAGAAACGACAAGAAACGACGGCCCAACCATGTGTTTTGAGTATAATTCGAGGTCGCTGAACACGAATCTGACGTCCATTTGCAGCGACAGCCTTTGGTTGGCCAGAAAATTGTATTTTTGAGGTGAAAATTGGCCATAACTCGAGAACAAATGCTCGAAACAAAAAACGGACGCCGGATTCGGAATCAGCGACCTCAAATTGGTATATTGCGACACTAATTTCGGAATTTTTGGAAATCATCATAAATTGAAAAAACCCTTGAACGAAACCCTTCGCTGTTTTTTGGCCCAAAAATTTTTTTGCTCCCGAATGGCGCGCGAGGTGTCTAGATGGGGGTTTTCGGCCACGGCGAAATCAATGGCGTGGTCGGTTTTGACCAATCTCACTCGGTTTGCGAGAAAACAGTCGTTTTCGAGTACCATATTGGGCTAATTTTCACCCAGTTCAAAAAGATCTCTGAATCTAGCGGAAAACATCCATTCCGGCTCATTCGAAGTCGCCGAACACGATTCTGATGTCCATTTGCAGCGATAGCCTTTGGTTGACCAGAAAATTGTATTTTTGAGGTGAAAATTGGCCATAACTCGAGAACAAAGGCTCGAACCAACAAACGGACGCCGGATTCGGAACCAGCGACCTCAAATTTAGAAATTTTTGGAAAAATTCAAAAATCGAAAAAAACTCATGAACTTACCTAAATACCTATTCCCTGTTTTTTGGGCCAACTGTCGTTTTTCAAAGAAACGACAAGAAACGACGGCCCAACCATGTGTTTTAAGAATAATTCGAGGTCGCTGAACACGAATCTGACGTCCATTTGCAGCGACAGCCTTTGGTTGACCAGAGAATTGAATTTTTCAGGTGAAAATTGGCCATAACTCGAGAACAAAGGCTCGAAACCAAAAACAGACGCCGGATTCGGAATCAGCGACCTCAAATTAGTAGATTGCGACCTTAATTGAGAAATTTTTGGAAATAATCAAAAATCGAAAAAAAAACTCATGAACATAGATTCCCTGTTTTTTGGGCCAACTGTCGTTTTTCGAAGAAACGACAAGAAACGACGGCCCAACCATCTGTTTTAAGAATAATTCGAGGTCACTGAACACGAATCTGACGTCCATTTGCAGCGACAGCCTTTGGTTGGCCAGAAAATTGTATTTTTGAGGTGAAAATTGGCCATAACTCGAGAACAAAGGCTCGAAACCAAAAACGGATGCCGGATTCGGAATCAGCGACCTCAAATTAGTAGATTGCGACCGTAATTTAGAAATTTTTGGAAATAATCAAAAATCGTAAAAAAACTCATGAACTTAGATTACCTGTTTTTTGGGCCAACTGTCGTTTTTCGAAGAAACGACAAGAAACGACGGCCCAACCATGTGTTTTGAGTATAATTCGAGGTCGCTGAACACGAATCTGACGTCCATTTGCAGCGACAGCCTTTGGTTGACCAGAAAATTGTATTTTTGAGGTGAAAATTGGCCATAACTCGAGAACAAATGCTCGAAACAAAAAACGGACGCCGGATTCGGAATCAGCGACCTCAAATTGGTATATTGCGACACTAATTTCGGAATTTTTGGAAATCATCATAAATTGAAAAAACCCTTGAACGAAACCCTTCGCTGTTTTTTGGCCCAAAAATTTTTTTGCTCCCGAATGGCGCGCGAGGTGTCTAGATGGGGGTTTTCGGCCACGGCGAAATCAATGGCGTGGTCGGTTTTGACCAATCTCACTCGGTTTGCGAGAAAACAGTCGTTTTCGAGTACCATATTGGGCTAATTTTCACCCAGTTCAAAAAGATCTCGGAATCTAGCGGAAAACATCCATTCCGGCTCATTCGAAGTCGCCGAACACGATTCTGATGTCCATTTGCAGCGATAGCCTTTGGTTGACCAGAAAATTGTATTTTTGAGGTGAAAATTGGCCATAACTCGAGAACAAAGGCTCGAACCAACAAACGGACGCCGGATTCGGAACCAGCGACCTCAAATTTAGAAATTTTTGGAAAAATTCAAAAATCGAAAAAACTCATGAACTTACCTAAATACCTATTCCCTGTTTTTTGGGCCAACTGTCGTTTTTCAAAGAAACGACAAGAAACGACGGCCCAACCATGTGTTTTAAGAATAATTCGAGGTCGCTGAACACGAATCTGACGTCCATTTGCAGCGACAGCCTTTGGTTGACCAGAGAATTGAATTTTTCAGGTGAAAATTGGCCATAACTCGAGAACAAAGGCTCGAAACCAAAAACAGACGCCGGATTCGGAATCAGCGACCTCAAATTAGTAGATTGCGACCTTAATTGAGAAATTTTTGGAAATAATCAAAAATCGAAAAAAACTCATGAACATAGATTCCCTGTTTTTTGGGCCAACTGTCGTTTTTCGAAGAAACGACAAGAAACGACGGCCCAACCATCTGTTTTAAGAATAATTCGAGGTCACTGAACACGAATCTGACGTCCATTTGCAGCGACAGCCTTTGGTTGGCCAGAAAATTGTATTTTTGAGGTGAAAATTGGCCATAACTCGAGAACAAAGGCTCGAAACCAAAAACGGATGCCGGGTTCGGAATCAGCGACCTCAAATTAGTAGATTGCGACCGTAATTTAGAAATTTTTGGAAATAATCAAAAATCGAAAAAAAAACTCATGAACTTAGATTACCTGTTTTTGGGCCAACTGTCGTTTTTCGAAGAAACGACAAGAAACGACGGCCCAACCATCTGTTTTAAGAATAATTCGAGGTCGCTGAACACGAATCTGACGTCCATTTGCAGCGACAGCCTTTGGTTGGCCAGAAAATTGTATTTTTGAGGTGAAAATTGGCCATAACTCGAGAACAAAGGCTCGAAACCAAAAACGGATGCCGGATTCGGAATCAGCGACCTCAAATTAGTAGATTGCGACCGTAATTTAGAAATTTTTGGAAATAATGAAAAATCGAAAAAAAAACTCATGAACTTAGATTACCTGTTTTTTGGGCCAACTGTCGTTTTTCGAAGAAACGACAAGAAACGACGGCCCAACCATGTGTTTTGAGTATAATTCGAGGTCGCTGAACACGAATCTGACGTCCATTTGCAGCGACAGCCTTTGGTTGACCAGAGAATTGAATTTTTCAGGTGAAAATTGGCCATAACTCGAGAACAAAGGCTCGAAACCAAAAACGGACGCCGGATTCGGAATCAGCGACCTCAAATTAGTAGATTGCGACCTTAATTGAGAAATTTTTGGAAATAATCAAAAATCGAAAAAAAAAAAACTCATGAACTTAGATTACCTGTTTTTTGGGCCAACTGTCGTTTTTCGAAGAAACGACAAGAAACGACGGCCCAACCATCTGTTTTAAGAATAATTCGAGGTCGCTGAACACGAATCTGACGTCCATTTGCAGCGACAGCCTTTGGTTGGCCAGAAAATTGTATTTTTGAGGTGAAAATTGGCCATAACTCGAGAACAAAGGCTCGAAACAAAAAACGGACGCCGGATTCGGAATCAGCGACCTCAAATTGGTATATTGCGACACTAATTTCGAAATTTTTGGAAATCATCATAAATTGAAAAAACCCTTGAACTAAACCCTTTGCTGGTTTTTGGCCCAAAAATTTTTTTGCTCCCGAATGGCGCGCGAGGTGTCTAGATGGGGGTTTTCGGCCACGGAGAAATCAATGGCGTGGTCGGTTTTGACCAATCTCACTCGGTTTGCGAGAAAACAGTCGTTTTCGAGTACCATATTGGGCCAATTTTCACCCAGTTCAAAAAGATCTCTGAATCTAGCGGAAAACATCCATTCCGGCTCATTCGAAGTCGCCGAACACGATTCTGATGTCCATTTGCAGCGATAGCCTTTGGTTGACCAGAGAATTGAATTTTTCAGGTGAAAATTGGCCATAACTCGAGAACAAAGGCTCGAACCACAAACGGACGCCGGATTCGGAATCAGCGACCTCAAATTGGTATATTGCGACACTAATTTAGAAATTTTTGGAAAAATTCAAAAATCGAAAACAACTCCTGAACTTACCTAAATACCGATGCCCTGTGTTTTGGGCCAACTGTCGTTTTTCGAAGAAACGACAAGAAACCGACGGCCCAACCATGTGTTTTAAGAATAATTCGAAGTCGCTGAACACGAATCTGACGTCCATTTGCAGCGACAGCCTTTGGTTGACCAGAAAATTGTATTTTTGAGGTGAAAATTGGCCATAACTCGAGAACAAATGCTCGAAACAAAAAACGGACGCCGGATTCGGAATCAGCGACCTCAAATTGGTATATTGCGACACTAATTTCGGAATTTTTTGGAAATCATCATAAATTGAAAAAACCCTTGAACTAAACCCTTCGCTGTTTTTTGGCCCAAAAATTTTTTGCTCCCGAATGGCGCGCGAGGTGTCTAGATGGGGGTTTTCGGCCACGGCGAAATCAATGGCGTGGTCGGTTTTGACCAATCTCACTCGGTTTGCGAGAAAACAGTCGTTTTCGAGTACCATATTGGGCTAATTTTCACCCAGTTCAAAAAGATCTCTGAATCTAGCGGAAAACATCCATTCCGGCTCATTCGAAGTCGCCGAACACGATTCTGATGTCCATTTGCAGCGATAGCCTTTGGTTGACCAGAAAATTGTATTTTTGAGGTGAAAATTGGCCATAACTCGAGAACAAAGGCTCGAACCAACAAACGGACGCCGGATTCGGAATCAGCGACCTCAAATTTAGAAATTTTTGGAAAAATTCAAAAATCGAAAAAAACTCATGAACTTACCTAAATACCTATTCCCTGTTTTTTGGGCCAACTGTCGTTTTTCAAAGAAACGACAAGAAACGACGGCCCAACCATGTGTTTTAAGAATAATTCGAGGTCGCTGAACACGAATCTGACGTCCATTTGCAGCGACAGCCTTTGGTTGGCCAGAAAATTGTATTTTTGAGGTGAAAATTGGCCATAACTCGAGAACAAAGGCTCGAAACCAAAAACGGATGCCGGATTCGGAATCAGCGACCTCAAATTAGTAGATTGCGACCGTAATTTAGAAATTTTAGGAAATAATCAAAAATCGAAAAAAAAAAACTCATGAACTTAGATTACCTGTTTTTTGGGCCAACTGTCGTTTTTCGAAGAAACGACAAGAAACGACGGCCCAACCATGTGTTTTGAGTATAATTCGAGGTCGCTGAACACGAATCTGACGTCCATTTGCAGCGACAGCTTTTGGTTGACCAGAGAATTGAATTTTTCAGGTGAAAATTGGCCATAACTCGAGAACAAAGGCTCGAAACCAAAAACGGATGCCGGATTCGGAATCAGCGACCTCAAATTAGTAGATTGCGACCGTAATTTAGAAATTTTTGGAAATAATAAAAATCGAAAAAAAAAACTCATGAACTTAGATTACCTGTTTTTTGGGCCAACTGTCGTTTTTCGAAGAAACGACAAGAAACGACGGCCCAACCATGTGTTTTGAGTATAATTCGAGGTCGCTGAACACGAATCTGACGTCCATTTGCAGCGACAGCCTTTGGTTGGCCAGAAAATTGTATTTTTGAGGTGAAAATTGGCCATAACTCGAGAACAAATGCTCGAAACAAAAAACGGACGCCGGATTCGGAATCAGCGACCTCAAATTGGTATATTGCGACACTAATTTCGGAATTTTTGGAAATCATCATAAATTGAAAAAACCCTTGAACTAAACCCTTCGCTGTTTTTTGGCCCAAAAATTTTTTTGCTCCCGAATGGCGCGCGAGGTGTCTAGATGGGGGTTTTCGGCCACGGCGAAATCAATGGCGTGGTCGGTTTTGACCAATCTCACTCGGTTTGCGAGAAAACAGTCGTTTTCGAGTACCATATTGGGCTAATTTTCACCCAGTTCAAAAAGATCTCTGAATCTAGCGGAAAACATCCATTCCGGCTCATTCGAAGTCGCCGAACACGATTCTGATGTCCATTTGCAGCGATAGCCTTTGGTTGACCAGAAAATTGTATTTTTGAGGTGAAAATTGGCCATAACTCGAGAACAAAGGCTCGAACCAACAAACGGACGCCGGATTCGGAACCAGCGACCTCAAATTTAGAAATTTTTGGAAAAATTCAAAAATCGAAAAAACTCATGAACTTACCTAAATACCTATTCCCTGTTTTTGGGCCAACTGTCGTTTTTCAAAGAAACGACAAGAAACGACGGCCCAACCATGTGTTTTAAGAATAATTCGAGGTCGCTGAACACGAATCTGACGTCCATTTGCAGCGACAGCCTTTGGTTGACCAGAGAATTGAATTTTTCAGGTGAAAATTGGCCATAACTCGAGAACAAAGGCTCGAAACCAAAAACAGACGCCGGATTCGGAATCAGCGACCTCAAATTAGTAGATTGCGACCTTAATTGAGAAATTTTTGGAAATAATCAAAAATCGAAAAAAACTCATGAACATAGATTCCCTGTTTTTTGGGCCAACTGTCGTTTTTCGAAGAAACGACAAGAAACGACGGCCCAACCATCTGTTTTAAGAATAATTCGAGGTCACTGAACACGAATCTGACGTCCATTTGCAGCGACAGCCTTTGGTTGGCCAGAAAATTGTATTTTTGAGGTGAAAATTGGCCATAACTCGAGAACAAAGGCTCGAAACCAAAAACGGATGCCGGATTCGGAATCAGCGACCTCAAATTAGTAGATTGCGACCGTAATTTAGAAATTTTTGGAAATAATCAAAAATCGAAAAAAAACTCATGAACTTAGATTACCTGTTTTTTGGGCCAACTGTCGTTTTTCGAAGAAACGACAAGAAACGACGGCCCAACCATGTGTTTTGAGTATAATTCGAGGTCGCTGAACACGAATCTGACGTCCATTTGCAGCGACAGCCTTTGGTTGACCAGAAAATTGTATTTTTGAGGTGAAAATTGGCCATAACTCGAGAACAAATGCTCGAAACAAAAAACGGACGCCGGATTCGGAATCAGCGACCTCAAATTGGTATATTGCGACACTAATTTCGAAATTTTTGGTAATCATCATAAATTGAAAAAACCCTTGAACTAAACCCTTTGCTGTTTTTTGGCCCAAAAATTTTTTTGCTCCCGAATGGCGCGCGAGGTGTCTAGATGGGGGTTTTCGGCCACGGCGAAAGCAATGGCGTGGTCGGTTTTGACCAATCTCACTCGGCTAGCGAGAAAACAGTCGTTTTCGAGTACCATATTGAGCCAATTTTCACCCAGTTCAAAAAGATCTCTGAATCTAACGGCAAACATCCATTCCGGCTCATTCGAAGCCGCCGAACACGATTCTGACGTCCATTTGCAGCGATAGCCTTTGGTTGACCAGAAAATTATATTTTTGAGGTGAAAATTGGCCATAACTCGAGAACAAAGGCTGGAAACCAAAAACGGACGCCACATTCGGAATCAGCGACCTCAAATTAGTTGATTGCGACACTAATTCAGAAATTTTTGGAAATAATCAAAAATCGAAAAAAAACTCATGAACTTAGATTCCCTGTTTTTTTGGCCAACTGTCGTTTTTCGAAGAAACGAAAAGAAACGACGGCCCAACCATGTGTTTTGAGTATAATTCGAGGTCGCTGAACACGAATCTGACGTCCATTTGCAGCAACAGCCTTTGGTTGACCAGAGAATTGAATTTTTCAGGTGAAAATTGGCCATAACTCGAGAACAAAGGCTCGAAACAAAAAACGGACGCCGGATTCGGAATCAGCGACCTCAAATTGGTATATTGCGACACTAATTTAGAAATTTTTGGAAAAATTCAAAAATCGAAAAAAACTCATGAACTTACCTAAATACCTATTCCCTGTTTTTTGGGCCAACTGTCGTTTTTCAAAGAAACGACAAGAAACGACGGCCCAACCATGTGTTTTTAGAATAATTCGAGGTCGCTGAACACGAATCTGACGTCCATTTGCAGCGACAGCCTTTGGTTGACCAGAGAATTGAATGTTTCAGGTGAAAATTGGCTATAACTCGAGAACAAAGGCTCGAAACCAAAAACGGAAACCAGATTCGGAATCAGCGACCTCAAATTAGTAGATTGCGACACTAAATACGAAATTTTTGGAAATCATCATAAATAGAAAAAAACTCATGAACTTAGATTCCCTGTTTTTTTGGCCAACTGTCGTTTTTCGAAGAAACGACAAGAAACGACGGCCCAACCATGTGTTTTAAGAATAATTCGAGGTCGCTGAACACGAATCTGACGTCCATTTGCAGCAACAGCCTTTGGTTGGCCAGAAAATTGTATTTTTGAGGTGAAAATTGGCCATAACTCGAGAACAAAGGCTCGAAACAAAAAACGGACGCCGGATTCGGAATCAGCGACCTCAAATTGGTATATTGCGACACTAATTTCGAAATTTTTGGAAATCATCATAAATTGAAAAAACCCTTGAACTAAACCCTTTGCTGGTTTTTGGCCCAAAAATTTTTTTGCTCCCGAATGGCGCGCGAGAAGTGTCTAGATGGGGGTTTTCGGCCACGGCGAAATCAATGGCGTGGTCGGTTTTGACCAATCTCACTCGGTTTGCGAGAAAACAGTCGTTTTCGAGTACCATATTGGGCCAATTTTCACCCAGTTCAAAAGATCTCTGAATCTAGCGGAAAACATCCATTCCGGCTCATTCGAAGTCGCCGAACACGATTCTGATGTCCATTTGCAGCGATAGCCTTTGGTTGACCAGAGAATTGAATTTTTCAGGTGAAAATTGGCCATAACTCGAGAACAAAGGCTCGAACCACAAACGGACGCCGGATTCGGAATCAGCGACCTCAAATTGGTATATTGCGACACTAATTTAGAAATTTTTGGAAAAATTCAAAAATCGAAAAAACTCATGAACGTACCTAAATACCTATTCCCTGTTTTTTGGGCCAACTGTCGTTTTTCGAAGAAACGACAAGAAACCGACGGCCCAACCATGTGTTTTAAGAATAATTCGAGGTCGCTGAACACGAATCTGACGTCCATTTGCAGCGACAGCCTTTGGTTGACCAGAAAATTGTATTTTTGAGGTGAAAATTGGCCATAACTCGAGAACAAATGCTCGAAACAAAAACGGATGCCGGATTCGGAATCAGCGACCTCAAATTGGTATATTGCGACACTAATTTCGGAATTTTTGGAAATCATCATAAATTGAAAAAACCCTTGAACTAAACCCTTCGCTGTTTTTTGGCCCAAAATTTTTTTGCTCCCGAATGGCGCGCGAGGTGTCTAGATGGGGGTTTTCGGCCACGGCGAAATCAATGGCGTGGTCGGTTTTGACCAATCTCACTCGGTTTGCGAGAAAACAGTCGTTTTCGAGTACCATATTGGGCTAATTTTCACCCAGTTCAAAAAGATCTCTGAATCTAGCGGAAAACATCCATTCCGGCTCATTCGAAGTCGCCGAACACGATTCTGATGTCCATTTGCAGCGATAGCCTTTGGTTGACCAGAAAATTGTATTTTTGAGGTGAAAATTGGCCATAACTCGAGAACAAAGGCTCGAACCAACAAACGGACGCCGGATTCGGAATCAGCGACCTCAAATTTAGAAATTTTTGGAAAAATTCAAAAATCGAAAAAAACTCATGAACTTACCTAAATACCTATTCCCTGTTTTTTGGGCCAACTGTCGTTTTTCAAAGAAACGACAAGAAACGACGGCCCAACCATGTGTTTTAAGAATAATTCGAGGTCGCTGAACACGAATCTGACGTCCATTTGCAGCGACAGCCTTTGGTTGGCCAGAAAATTGTATTTTTGAGGTGAAAATTGGCCATAACTCGAGAACAAATGCTCGAAACAAAAAACGGATGCCGGATTCGGAATCAGCGACCTCAAATTGGTATATTGCGACACTAATTTCGGAATTTTTGGAAATCATCATAAATTGAAAAAACCCTTGAACTAAACCCTTCGCTGTTTTTTGGCCCAAAAATTTTTTTGCTCCCGAATGGCGCGCGAGGTGTCTAGATGGGGGTTTTCGGCCACGGCGAAATCAATGGCGTGGTCGGTTTTGACCAATCTCACTCGGTTTGCGAGAAAACAGTCGTTTTCGAGTACCATATTAGGCTAATTTTCACCCAGTTCAAAAAGATCTCTGAATCTAGCGGAAAACATCCATTCCGGCTCATTCGAAGTCGCCGAACACGATTCTGATGTCCATTTGCAGCGATAGCCTTTGGTTGACCAGAAAATTGTATTTTTGAGGTGAAAATTGGCCATAACTCGAGAACAAAGGCTCGAACCAACAAACGGACGCCGGATTCGGAACCAGCGACCTCAAATTTAGAAATTTTTGGAAAAATTCAAAAATCGAAAAAAACTCATGAACTTACCTAAATACCTATTCCCTGTGTTTTGGGCCAACTGTCGTTTTTCAAAGAAACGACAAGAAACGACGGCCCAACCATGTGTTTTAAGAATAATTCGAGGTCGCTGAACACGAATCTGACGTCCATTTGCAGCGACAGCCTTTGGTTGACCAGAGAATTGAATTTTTCAGGTGAAAATTGGCCATAACTCGAGAACAAAGGCTCGAAACCAAAAACAGACGCCGGATTCGGAATCAGCGACCTCAAATTAGTAGATTGCGACCTTAATTGAGAAATTTTTGGAAATAATCAAAAATCGAAAAAAAAAACTCATGAACATAGATTCCCTGTTTTTTGGGCCAACTGTCGTTTTTCGAAGAAACGACAAGAAACGACGGCCCAACCATCTGTTTTAAGAATAATTCGAGGTCACTGAACACGAATCTGACGTCCATTTGCAGCGACAGCCTTTGGTTGGCCAGAAAATTGTATTTTTGAGGTGAAAATTGGCCATAACTCGAGAACAAAGGCTCGAAACCAAAAACGGATGCCGGATTCGGAATCAGCGACCTCAAATTAGTAGATTGCGACCGTAATTTAGAAATTTTTGGAAATAATCAAAAATCGAAAAAAAAACTCATGAACTTAGATTACCTGTTTTTTGGGCCAACTGTCGTTTTTCGAAGAAACGACAAGAAACGACGGCCCAACCATGTGTTTTGAGTATAATTCGAGGTCGCTGAACACGAATCTGACGTCCATTTGCAGCGACAGCCTTTGGTTGACCAGAAAATTGTATTTTTGAGGTGAAAATTGGCCATAACTCGAGAACAAATGCTCGAAACAAAAAACGGACGCCGGATTCGGAATCAGCGACCTCAAATTGGTATATTGCGACACTAATTTCGAAATTTTTGGTAATCATCATAAATTGAAAAAACCCTTGAACTAAACCCTTTGCTGTTTTTTGGCCCAAAAATTTTTTTGCTCCCGAATGGCGCGCGAGGTGTCTAGATGGGGGTTTTCGGCCACGGCGAAAGCAATGGCGTGGTCGGTTTTGACCAATCTCACTCGGCTAGCGAGAAAACAGTCGTTTTCGAGTACCATATTGAGCCAATTTTCACCCAGTTACAACAGATCTCTGAATCTAACGGCAAACATCCATTCCGGCTCATTCGAAGCCGCCGAACACGATTCTGACGTCCATTTGCAGCGATAGCCTTTGGTTGACCAGAAAATTATATTTTTGAGGTGAAAATTGGCCATAACTCGAGAACAAAGGCTGGAAACCAAAAACGGACGCCACATTCGGAATCAGCGACCTCAAATTAGTTGATTGCGACACTAATTCAGAAATTTTTGGAAATAATCAAAAATCGAAAAAAAACTCATGAACTTAGATTCCCTGTTTTTTTGGCCAACTGTCGTTTTTCGAAGAAACGAAAAGAAACGACGGCCCAACCATGTGTTTTGAGTATAATTCGAGGTCGCTGAACACGAATCTGACGTCCATTTGCAGCAACAGCCTTTGGTTGACCAGAGAATTGAATTTTTCAGGTGAAAATTGGCCATAACTCGAGAACAAAGGCTCGAACCACAAACGGACGCCGGATTCGGAATCAGCGACCTCAAATTGGTATATTGCGACACTAATTTAGAAATTTTTGGAAAAATTCAAAAATCGAAAAAAACTCATGAACTTACCTAAATACCTATTCCCTGTTTTTTGGGCCAACTGTCGTTTTTCAAAGAAACGACAAGAAACGACGGCCCAACCATGTGTTTTTAGAATAATTCGAGGTCGCTGAACACGAATCTGACGTCCATTTGCAGCGACAGCCTTTGGTTGACCAGAGAATTGAATGTTTCAGGTGAAAATTGGCTATAACTCGAGAACAAAGGCTCGAAACCAAAAACGGAAACCAGATTCGGAATCAGCGACCTCAAATTAGTAGATTGCGACACTAAATCAGAAAGTTTTGGAAATAATCAAAAATCGAAAAAAAACTCATGAACTTAGATTCCCTGTTTTTTTGGCCAACTGTCGTTTTTCGAAGAAACGACAAGAAACGACGGCCCAACCATGTGTTTTAAGAATAATTCGAGGTCGCTGAACACGAATCTGACGTCCATTTGCAGCAACAGCCTTTGGTTGGCCAGAAAATTGTATTTTTGAGGTGAAAATTGGCCATAACTCGAGAACAAAGGCTCGAAACAAAAAACGGACGCCGGATTCGGAATCAGCGACCTCAAATTGGTATATTGCGACACTAATTTCGAAATTTTTGGAAATCATCATAAATTGAAAAAACCCTTGAACTAAACCCTTTGCTGGTTTTTGGCCCAAAAATTTTTTTGCTCCCGAATGGCGCGCGAGAAGTGTCTAGATGGGGGTTTTCGGCCACGGCGAAATCAATGGCGTGGTCGGTTTTGACCAATCTCACTCGGTTTGCGAGAAAACAGTCGTTTTCGAGTACCATATTGGGCCAATTTTCACCCAGTTCAAAAAGATCTCTGAATCTAGCGGAAAACATCCATTCCGGCTCATTCGAAGTCGCCGAACACGATTCTGATGTCCATTTGCAGCGATAGCCTTTGGTTGACCAGAGAATTGAATTTTTCAGGTGAAAATTGGCCATAACTCGAGAACAAAGGCTCGAACCACAAACGGACGCCGGATTCGGAATCAGCGACCTCAAATTGGTATATTGCGACACTAATTTAGAAATTTTTGGAAAAATTCAAAAATCGAAAAAAACTCATGAACTTACCTAAATACCTATTCCCTGTTTTTTGGGCCAACTGTCGTTTTTCGAAGAAACGACAAGAAACCGACGGCCCAACCATGTGTTTTAAGAATAATTCGAGGTCGCTGAACACGAATCTGACGTCCATTTGCAGCGACAGCCTTTGGTTGACCAGAAAATTGTATTTTTGAGGTGAAAATTGGCCATAACTCGAGAACAAATGCTCGAAACAAAAAACGGATGCCGGATTCGGAATCAGCGACCTCAAATTGGTATATTGCGACACTAATTTCGGAATTTTTGGAAATCATCATAAATTGAAAAAACCCTTGAACTAAACCCTTCGCTGTTTTTTGGCCCAAAAATTTTTTTGCTCCCGAATGGCGCGCGAGGTGTCTAGATGGGGGTTTTCGGCCACGGCGAAATCAATGGCGTGGTCGGTTTTGACCAATCTCACTCGGTTTGCGAGAAAACAGTCGTTTTCGAGTACCATATTGGGCTAATTTTCACCCAGTTCAAAAAGATCTCTGAATCTAGCGGAAAACATCCATTCCGGCTCATTCGAAGTCGCCGAACACGATTCTGATGTCCATTTGCAGCGATAGCCTTTGGTTGACCAGAAAATTGTATTTTTGAGGTGAAAATTGGCCATAACTCGAGAACAAAGGCTCGAACCAACAAACGGACGCCGGATTCGGAATCAGCGACCTCAAATTTAGAAATTTTTGGAAAAATTCAAAAATCGAAAAAAACTCATGAACTTACCTAAATACCTATTCCCTGTTTTTTGGGCCAACTGTCGTTTTTCAAAGAAACGACAAGAAACGACGGCCCAACCATGTGTTTTAAGAATAATTCGAGGTCGCTGAACACGAATCTGACGTCCATTTGCAGCGACAGCCTTTGGTTGGCCAGAAAATTGTATTTTTGAGGTGAAAATTGGCCATAACTCGAGAACAAATGCTCGAAACAAAAAACGGATGCCGGATTCGGAATCAGCGACCTCAAATTGGTATATTGCGACACTAATTTCGGAATTTTTGGAAATCATCATAAATTGAAAAAACCCTTGAACTAAACCCTTCGCTGTTTTTTGGCCCAAAAATTTTTTTGCTCCCGAATGGCGCGCGAGGTGTCTAGATGGGGGTTTTCGGCCACGGCGAAATCAATGGCGTGGTCGGTTTTGACCAATCTCACTCGGTTTGCGAGAAAACAGTCGTTTTCGAGTACCATATTGGGCTAATTTTCACCCAGTTCAAAAAGATCTCTGAATCTAGCGGAAAACATCCATTCCGGCTCATTCGAAGTCGCCGAACACGATTCTGATGTCCATTTGAAGCGATAGCCTTTGGTTGACCAGAAAATTGTATTTTTGAGGTGAAAATTGGCCATAACTCGAGAACAAAGGCTCGAACCAACAAACGGACGCCGGATTCGGAATCAGCGACCTCAAATTTAGAAATTTTTGGAAAAATTCAAAAATCGAAAAAAACTCATGAACTTACCTAAATACCTATTCCCTGTTTTTTGGGCCAACTGTCGTTTTTCAAAGAAACGACAAGAAACGACGGCCCAACCATGTGTTTTAAGAATAATTCGAGGTCGCTGAACACGAATCTGACGTCCATTTGCAGCGACAGCCTTTGGTTGGCCAGAAAATTGTATTTTTGAGGTGAAAATTGGCCATAACTCGAGAACAAAGGCTCGAAACCAAAAACGGATGCCGGATTCGGAATCAGCGACCTCAAATTAGTAGATTGCGACCGTAATTTAGAAATTTTAGGAAATAATCAAAAATCGAAAAAAAACTCATGAACTTAGATTACCTGTTTTTTGGGCCAACTGTCGTTTTTCGAAGAAACGACAAGAAACGACGGCCCAACCATGTGTTTTGAGTATAATTCGAGGTCGCTGAACACGAATCTGACGTCCATTTGCAGCGACAGCTTTTGGTTGACCAGAGAATTGAATTTTTCAGGTGAAAATTGGCCATAACTCGAGAACAAAGGCTCGAAACCAAAAACGGATGCCGGATTCGGAATCAGCGACCTCAAATTAGTAGATTGCGACCGTAATTTAGAAATTTTTGGAAATAATCAAAAATCGAAAAAAAAAACTCATGAACTTAGATTACCTGTTTTTTGGGCCAACTGTCGTTTTTCGAAGAAACGACAAGAAACGACGGCCCAACCATGTGTTTTGAGTATAATTCGAGGTCGCTGAACACGAATCTGACGTCCATTTGCAGCGACAGCCTTTGGTTGGCCAGAAAATTGTATTTTTGAGGTGAAAATTGGCCATAACTCGAGAACAAATGCTCGAAACACAAACGGACGCCGGATTCGGAATCAGCGACCTCAAATTGGTATATTGCGACACTAATTTCGGAATTTTTGGAAATCATCATAAATTGAAAAAACCCTTGAACTAAACCCTTCGCTGTTTTTTGGCCCAAAAATTTTTTTGCTCCCGAATGGCGCGCGAGGTGTCTAGATGGGGGTTTTCGGCCACGGCGAAATCAATGGCGTGGTCGGTTTTGACCAATCTCACTCGGTTTGCGAGAAAACAGTCGTTTTCGAGTACCATATTGGGCTAATTTTCACCCAGTTCAAAAAGATCTCTGAATCTAGCGGAAAACATCCATTCCGGCTCATTCGAAGTCGCCGAACACGATTCTGATGTCCATTTGCAGCGATAGCCTTTGTTTGACCAGAAAATTGTATTTTTGAGGTGAAAATTGGCCATAACTCGAGAACAAAGGCTCGAACCAACAAACGGACGCCGGATTCGGAACCAGCGACCTCAAATTTAGAAATTTTTGGAAAAATTCAAAAATCGAAAAAAACTCATGAACTTACCTAAATACCTATTCCCTGTTTTTTGGGCCAACTGTCGTTTTTCAAAGAAACGACAAGAAACGACGGCCCAACCATGTGTTTTAAGAATAATTCGAGGTCGCTGAACACGAATCTGACGTCCATTTGCAGCGACAGCCTTTGGTTGACCAGAGAATTGAATTTTTCAGGTGAAAATTGGACATAACTCGAGAACAAAGGCTCGAAACCAAAAACGGACGCCGGATTCGGAATCAGCGACCTCAAATTAGTAGATTGCGACCGTAATTTAGAAATTTTTGGAAATAATCAAAAATCGAAAAAAACTCATGAACTTAGATTACCTGTTTTTTGGGCCAACTGTCGTTTTTCGAAGAAACGACAAGAAACGACGGCCCAACCATGTGTTTTGAGTATAATTCGAGGTCGCTGAACACGAATCTGACGTCCATTTGCAGCGACAGCCTTTGGTTGGCCAGAAAATTGTATTTTTCAGGTGAAAATTGGCCATAACTCGAGAACAAAGGCTCGAAACCAAAAACGGATGCCGGATTCGGAATCAGCGACCTGAAATTAGTAGATTGCGACCGTAATTTAGAAATTTTTGGAAATAATGAAAAATCGAAAAAAAAACTCATGAACTTAGATTACCTGTTTTTTGGGCCAACTGTCGTTTTTCGAAGAAACGACAAGAAACGACGGCCCAACCATGTGTTTTAAGAATAATTCGAGGTCGCTGAACACGAATCTGACGTCCATTTGCAGCAACAGCCTTTGGTTGGCCAGAAAATTGTATTTTTGAGGTGAAAATTGGCCATAACTCGAGAACAAAGGCTCGAAACCAAAAACGGACGCCGGATTCGGAATCAGCGACCTCAAATTAGTAGATTGCGACCGTAATTTAGAAATTTTTGGAAATAATCAAAAATCGAAAAAAAAAACTCATGAACTTGGATTACCTGTTTTTTGGGCCAACTGTCGTTTTTCGAAGAAACGACAAAAAACGACGGCCCAACCATGTGTTTTGAGTATAATTCGAGGTCGCTGAACACGAATCTGACGTCCATTTGCAGCGACAGCCTTTGGTTGACCAGAAAATTGTATTTTTGAGGTGAAAATTGGCCATAACTCGAGAACAAATGCTCGAAACAAAAAACGGACGCCGGATTCGGAATCAGCGACCTCAAATTGGTATATTGCGACACTAATTTCGGAATTTTTGGTAATCATCATAAATTGAAAAAACCCTTGAACTAAACCCTTTGCTGTTTTTTGGCCCAAAAATTTTTTTGCTCCCGAATGGCGCGCGAGGTGTCTAGATGGGGGTTTTCGGCCACGGCGAAAGCAATGGCGTGGTCGGTTTTGACCAATCTCACTCGGCTAGCGAGAAAACAGTCGTTTTCGAGTACCATATTGAGCCAATTTTCACCCAGTTCAAAAAGATCTCTGAATCTAACGGCAAACATCCATTCCGGCTCATTCGAAGCCGCCGAACACGATTCTGATGTCCATTTGCAGCGATAGCCTTTGGTTGACCAGAGAATTGAATTTTTCAGGTGAAAATTGGCCATAACTCGAGAACAAAGGCTCGAACCACAAACGGACGCCGGATTCGGAATCAGCGACCTCAAATTGGTATATTGCGACACTAATTTAGAAATTTTTGGAAAAATTCAAAAATCGAAAAAAACTCATGAACTTACCTAAATACCTATTCCCTGTTTTTTGGGCCAACTGTCGTTTTTCAAAGAAACGACAAGAAACGACGGCCCAACCATGTGTTTTAAGAATAATTCGAGGTCGCTGAACACGAATCTGACGTCCATTTGCAGCGACAGCCTTTGGTTGACCAGAGAATTGAATGTTTCAGGTGAAAATTGGCTATAACTCGAGAACAAAGGCTCGAAACCAAAAACGGAAACCAGATTCGGAATCAGCGACCTCAAATTAGTAGATTGCGACACTAAATCAGAAAGTTTTGGAAATAATCAAAAATCGAAAAAAAACTCATGAACTTAGATTCCCTGTTTTTTTGGCCAACTGTCGTTTTTCGAAGAAACGACAAGAAACGACGGCCCAACCATGTGTTTTAAGAATAATTCGAGGTCGCTGAACACGAATCTGACGTCCATTTGCAGCAACAGCCTTTGGTTGGCCAGAAAATTGTATTTTTGAGGTGAAAATTGGCCATAACTCGAGAACAAAGGCTCGAAACCAAAAACGGACGCCGGATTCGGAATCAGCGACCTCAAATTAGTAGATTGCGACCGTAATTTAGAAATTTTTGGAAATAATCAAAAATCGAAAAAAACTCATGAACTTGGATTACCTGTTTTTTGGGCCAACTGTCGTTTTTCGAAGAAACGACAAAAAACGACGGCCCAACCATGTGTTTTGAGTATAATTCGAGGTCGCTGAACACGAATCTGACGTCCATTTGCAGCGACAGCCTTTGGTTGACCAGAAAATTGTATTTTTGAGGTGAAAATTGGCCATAACTCGAGAACAAATGCTCGAAACAAAAAACGGACGCCGGATTCGGAATCAGCGACCTCAAATTGGTATATTGCGACACTAATTTCGAAATTTTTGGAAATCATCATAAATTGAAAAAACCCTTGAACTAAACCCTTTGCTGGTTTTTGGCCCAAAAATTTTTTTGCTCCCGAATGGCGCGCGAGGTGTCTAGATGGGGGTTTTCGGCCACGGCGAAATCAATGGCGTGGTCGGTTTTGACCAATCTCACTCGGTTTGCGAGAAAACAGTCGTTTTCGAGTACCATATTGGGCCAATTTTCACCCAGTTCAAAAAGATCTCTGAATCTAGCGGAAAACATCCATTCCGGCTCATTCGAAGTCGCCGAACACGATTCTGATGTCCATTTGCAGCGATAGCCTTTGGTTGACCAGAGAATTGAATTTTTCAGGTGAAAATTGGCCATAACTCGAGAACAAAGGCTCGAACCACAAACGGACGCCGGATTCGGAATCAGCGACCTCAAATTTAGAAATTTTTGGAAAAATTCAAAAATCGAAAAAAACTCATGAACTTACCTAAATACCTATTCCCTGTTTTTTGGGCCAACTGTCGTTTTTAAAAGAAACGACAAGAAACGACGGCCCAACCATGTGTTTTAAGAATAATTCGAGGTCGCTGAACACGAATCTGACGTCCATTTGCAGCGACAGCCTTTGGTTGGCCAGAAAATTGTATTTTTGAGGTGAAAATTGGCCATAACTCGAGAACAAAGGCTCGAAACCAAAAACGGACGCCGGATTCGGAATCAGCGACCTCAAATTAGTAGATTGCGACACTAATTTAGAAATTTTTGGAAATAATCAAAAATCGAAAAAAAACTCATGAACTTAGATTACCTGTTTTTGGGCCAACTGTCGTTTTTCGGAGAAACGACAAGAATCGACGGCCCAACCATTTGTTATAAGAATAATTCGAGGTCGCTGAACACGAATCTGACGACCATTTGCAGCGACAGCCTTTGGTTGACCAGAGAATTGAATTTTTCAGGTGAAAATTGGCCATAACTCGAGAACAAAGGCTCGAAACCAAAAACGGACGCCGGATTCGGAATCAGCGACCTCAAATTAGTAGATTGCGACCTAAATTGAGAAATTTTTTGAAATCATCAAAAATCTAAAAAAAAAAACTCATGAATTTAGATTCCCTGGTTTTGGGCCAACTGTCGTTTTTCGAAGAAACGACAAGAAACGACGGCCCAACCATGTGTTTTAAGAATAATTCGAGGTCGCTGAACACGAATCTGACGTTCATTTGCAGCAACAGCCTTTGGTTGACCAGAGAATTGAATTTTTCAGGTGAAAATTGGCCATAACTCGAGAACAAAGGCTCGAAACAAAAAACGGACGCCGGATTCGGAATCAGCGACCTCAAATTGGTATATTGCGACACTAATTTCGCAATTTTTGGAAATCATCATAAATTGAAAAAACCCTTGAACTAAACC
Organism: Pseudococcus jackbeardsleyi; assembly: GCA_038380155.1. Classification (NCBI taxonomy): domain Eukaryota; kingdom Metazoa; phylum Arthropoda; class Insecta; order Hemiptera; family Pseudococcidae; genus Pseudococcus; species Pseudococcus jackbeardsleyi. Next base: position 63,757 of record JAZDXF010000205.1, read on the forward strand.
CTTTGCTGTTTTTTGGCCCAAAAATTTTTTTGCTCCCGAATGGCGCGCGAGGTGTCTAGATGGGGGTTTTCGGCCACGGCGAAATCAATGGCGTGGTCGGTTTTGACCAATCTCACTCGGCTTGCGAGAAAACAGTCGTTTTCGAGTACCATATTGAGCCAATTTTCACCCAGTTCAAAAAGATCTCTGAATCTAGCGGAAAACATCCATTCCGGCTCATTCGAAGTCTCCGAACACGACTCTGACGTCCATTTGCAGCGATAGCCTTTGGTTGACCAGAAAATTGTATTTTTCAGGTGAAAATTGGCCATAACTCGAGAACAAAGGCTCGAACCCACAAACGGACGCCGGATTCGGAATCAGCGACCTCAAATTGGTATATTGCGACACTAATTTAGAAATTTTTGGAAAAATTCAAAAATCGAAAAAAACTCATGAACTCACCTAAATACCTATTCCCTGTTTTTTGGGCCAACTGTCGTTTTTCAAAGAAACGACAAGAAACGACGGCCCAACCATGTGTTTTAAGAATAATTCGAGGTCGCTGAACAGAGAATCTGACGTCCATTTGCAGCGACAGCCTTTGGTTGACCAGAGAATTGAATTTTTCAGGTGAAAATTGGCCATAACTCGAGAACACAGGCTCGAAACCAAAAACGGACGCCGGATTCGGAATCAGCGACCTCAAATTAGTAGATTGCGACACTAATTTAGAAATTTTTGGAAATAATCAAAAATCGAAAAAAAAACTCATGAACTTAGATTACCTGTTTCTTTGGCCAACTGTCGTTTTTCGAAGAAACGACAAGAAACGACGGCCCAACCATGTGTTTTAAGAATAATTCGAGGTCGCTGAACACGAATCTGACGACCATTTGCAGCGACAGCCTTTGGTTGACCAGAGAATTGAATTTTTCAGGTGAAAATTGGCCATAACTCGAGAACAAAGGCTCGAAACCAAAAACAGACGCTGGATTCGGAATCAGCGACCTTAAATTAGTAGATTGCGACACTAATTTCGAAATTTTTGGAAATCATCATAAATTGAAAAAACCCTTGAACTAAACCCTTTGCTGTTTTTTGGCCCAAAAATTTTTTTGCTCCCGAATGGCGCGCGAGGTGTCTAGATGGGGGTTTTCGGCCACGGCGAAATCAATGGCGTGGTCGGTTTTGACCAATCTCACTCGGCTTGCGAGAAAACAGTCGTTTTCGAGTACCATATTGAGCCAATTTTCACCCAGTTCAAAAGATCTCTGAATCTAGCGGAAAACATCCATTCCGGCTCATTCGAAGTCTCCGAACACGACTCTGACGTCCATTTGCAGCAATAGCCTTTGGTTGACCAGAAAATTGTATTTTTCAGGTGAAAATTGGCCATAACTCGAGAACAAAGGCTCGAACCCACAAACGGACGCCGGATTCGGAATCAGCGACCTCAAATTGGTATATTGCGACACTAATTTAGAAATTTTTGGAAAAATTCAAAAATCGAAAAAAACTCACGAACTTACCTAAATACATATTCCCTGTTTTTTGGGCCAACTGTCGTTTTTCAAAGAAACGACAAGAAACGACGGCCCAACCATGTGTTTTAAGAATAATTCGAGGTCGCTGAACAGAGAATCTGACGTCCATTTGCAGCGACAGCCTTTGGTTGACCAGAGAATTGAATTTTTCAGGTGAAAATTGGCCATAACTCGAGAACAAGGGCTCGATCCCAAAAACGGACGCCGGATTCGGAATCAGCGACCTCAAATTGGTATATTGCGACACTAATTTAGAAATTTTTGGAAATAATCAAAAATCGAAAAAAAACTCATGAACTTAGATTACCTGTTTTTTGGGCCAACTGTCGTTTTTCGGAGAAACGACAAGAAACGACGGCCCAACCATGTGTTTTAAGAATAATTCGAGGTCGCTGAACACGAATCTGACGTTCATTTGCAGCAACAGCCTTTGGTTGACCAGAGAATTGAATTTTTCAGGTGAAAATTGGCCATAACTCGAGAACAAAGGCTCGAAACAAAAAACGGACGCCGGATTCGGAATCAGCGACCTCAAATTGGTATATTGCGACACTAATTTCGCAATTTTTGGAAATCATCATAAATTGAAAAAACCCTTGAACTAAACCCTGTGCTGTTTTTTGGCCCAAAAATTTTTTTGCTCCCGAATGGCGCGCGAGGTGTCTAGATGGGGGTTTTCGGCCACGGCGAAATCAATGGCGTGGTCGGTTTTGACCAATCTCACTCGGCTTGCGAGAAAACAGTCGTTTTCGAGTACCATATTGAGCCAATTTTCACCCAGTTCAAAAGATCTCTGAATCTAGCGGAAAACATCCATTCCGGCTCATTCGAAGTCTCCGAACACGACTCTGACGTCCATTTGCAGCGATAGCCTTTGGTTGACCAGAAAATTGTATTTTTCAGGTGAAAATTGGCCATAACTCGAGAACAAAGGCTCGAACCCACAAACGGACGCCGGATTCGGAATCAGCGACCTCAAATTGGTATATTGCGACACTAATTTAGAAATTTTTGGAAAAATTCAAAAATCGAAAAAAACTCATGAACTCACCTAAATACCTATTCCCTGTTTTTTGGGCCAACTGTCGTTTTTCAAAGAAACGACAAGAAACGACGGCCCAACCATGTGTTTTAAGAATAATTCGAGGTCGCTGAACAGAGAATCTGACGTCCATTTGCAGCGACAGCCTTTGGTTGACCAGAGAATTGAATTTTTCAGGTGAAAATTGGCCATAACTCGAGAACACAGGCTCGAAACCAAAAACGGACGCCGGATTCGGAATCAGCGACCTCAAATTGGTATATTGCGACACTAATTTAGAAATTTTTGGAAATAATCAAAAATCGAAAAAAAACTCATGAACTTAGATTACCTGTTTTTTGGGCCAACTGTCGTTTTTCGGAGAAACGACAAGAAACGACGGCCCAACCATGTGTTTTAAGAATAATTCGAGGTCGCTGAACACGAATCTGACGTTCATTTGCAGCAACAGCCTTTGGTTGACCAGAGAATTGAATTTTTCAGGTGAAAATTGGCCATAACTCGAGAACAAAGGCTCGAAACAAAAAACGGACGCCGGATTCGGAATCAGCGACCTCAAATTGGTATATTGCGACACTAATTTCGCAATTTTTGGAAATCATCATAAATTGAAAAAACCCTTGAACTAAACCCTTTGCTGTTTTTTGGCCCAAAAATTTTTTTGCTCCCGAATGGCGCGCGAGGTGTCTAGATGGGGGTTTTCGGCCACGGCGAAATCAATGGCGTGGTCGGTTTTGACCAATCTCACTCGGCTTGCGAGAAAACAGTCGTTTTCGAGTACCATATTGAGCCAATTTTCACCCAGTTCAAAAAGATCTCTGAATCTAGCGGAAAACATCCATTCCGGCTCATTCGAAGTCTCCGAACACGACTCTGACGTCCATTTGCAGCGATAGCCTTTGGTTGACCAGAAAATTGTATTTTTCAGGTGAAAATTGGCCATAACTCGAGAACAAAGGCTCGAACCCACAAACGGACGCCGGATTCGGAATCAGCGACCTCAAATTGGTATATTGCGACACTAATTTATAATTTTTTGTAAAAATTAAAAAATCTAAAAAAACTCATTAACTTACCTAAATACCTATTCCCTTTTTTTTGGGCAAACTGTCTTTTTTAAAATAAACGACAAGAAACGACGGCCCAACCATGTGTTTTAAGAATAATTCGAGGTCGCTGAACAGAGAATCTGACGTCCATTTGCAGCGACAGCCTTTGGTTGACCAGAGAATTGAATTTTTCAGGTGAAAATTGGCCATAACTCGAGAACACAGGCTCGAAACCAAAAACGGACGCCGGATTCGGAATCAGCGACCTCAAATTAGTAGATTGCGACACTAATTTAGAAATTTTTGGAAATAATCAAAAATCGAAAAAAAAACTCATGAACTTAGATTACCTGTTTCTTTGGCCAACTGTCGTTTTTCGAAGAAACGACAAGAAACGACGGCCCAACCATGTGTTTTAAGAATAATTCGAGGTCGCTGAACACGAATCTGACGACCATTTGCAGCGACAGCCTTTGGTTGACCAGAGAATTGAATTTTTCAGGTGAAAATTGGCCATAACTCGAGAACAAAGGCTCGAAACCAAAAACAGACGCTGGATTCGGAATCAGCGACCTTAAATTAGTAGATTGCGACACTAATTTAGAAATTTTTGGAAATAATCAAAAAACGAAAAAAAACTCATGAACTTACCTAAATACCTATTCCCTGTTTTTTGGGCCAACTGTCGTTTTTCAAAGAAACGACAAGAAACGACGGCCCAACCATGTGTTTTAAGAATAATTCGAGGTCGCTGAACACGAATCTGACGTCCATTTGCAGCGACAGCCTTTGGTTGACCAGAGAATTGAATTTTTCAGGTGAAAATTGGCCATAACTCGAGAACAAAGGCTCGAAACCAAAAATGGACGTCAGATTCGTGTTCAGCGACCTCGAATTATACTCAAAACACATGGTTGGGCCGTCGTTTCTTGACGTTTCTTTGAAAAACGACAGTTGGCCCAAAAAACAGGGAATAGGTATTTAGGTAAGTTCATGAGTTTTTTTCGATTTTTGAATTTTTCCAAAAATTTCTAAATTTGAGGTCGCTGATTCCGAATCCGGCGTCCGTTTGTTGGTTCGAGCCTTTGTTCTCGAGTTATGGCCAATTTTCACCTCAAAAATACAATTTTCTGGTCAACCAAAGGCTATCGCTGCAAACGGACATCAGAATCGTGTTCGGCGACTTCGAATGAGCCGGAATGGATGTTTCCGCTAGATTCAGAGATCTTTTTGAACTGGGTGAAAATTAGCCCAATATGGTACTCGAAAACGTTTGTTTTCTCGCAAACCGAGTGAGATTGGTCAAAACCGACCACGCCATTGATTTCGCCGTGGCCGAAAACCCCCATCTAGACACCTCGCGCGCCATTCGGGAGCAAAAAAATTTTTGGGCCAAAAAACAGCGAAGGGTTTAGTTCAAGGTTTTTTCAATTTATGATGATTTCCAAAAATTTCGAAATTAGTGTCGCAATATACCAATTTGAGGTCGCTGATTCCGAATCCGGCGTCCGTTTTTTGTTTCGAGCCTTTGTTCTCGAGTTATGGCCAATTTTCACCTCAAAAATACAATTTTCTGGGCAACCAAAGGCTGTCGCTGCAAATGGACGTCACATTCGTGTTCAGCGACCTCGAATTATTCTTAAAACAGATGGTTAGGCCGTCGTTTCTTGTAGTTTCTTCGAAAAACGACAGTTGGCCCAAAAAACAGGGAATCTAAGTTCATGAGTTTTTTTTTTCGATTTTTGATTATTTCCAAAAATTTCTCAATTAAGGTCGCAATCTACTAATTTGAGGTCGCTGATTCCGAATCCGGCGTCCGTTTTTGGTTTCGAGCCTTTGTACTCGAGTTATGGCCAATTTTCACCTGAAAAATTCAATTCTCTGGTCAACCAAAGGCTGTCGCTGCAAATGGACGTCAGATTCGTGTTCAGCGACCTCGAATTATTCTTAAAACAGATGGTTAGGCCGTCGTTTCTTGTAGTTTCTTCGAAAAACGACAGTTGGCCCAAAAAACAGGGAATCTAAGTTCATGAGTTTTTTTTTTCGATTTTTGATTATTTCCAAAAATTTCTCAATTAAGGTCGCAATCTACTAATTTGAGGTCGCTGATTCCGAATCCGGCGTCCGTTTTTGGTTTCGAGCCTTTGTTCTCGAGTTATGGCCAATTTTCACCTGAAAAATTCAATTCTCTGGTCAACCAAAGGCTGTCGCTGCAAATGGACGTCAGATTCGTGTTCAGCGACCTCGAATTATACTCAAAACACATGGTTGGGCCGTCGTTTCTTGTCGTTTCTTCGAAAAACGACAGTTGGCCCAAAAAACAGGTAATCTAAGTTCATGAGTTTTTTTTTCGATTTTTCATTATTTCCAAAAATTTCTCAATTAAGGTCGCAATCTACCAATTTGAGGTCGCTGATTCCGAATCCGGCGTCCGTTTTTGGTTTCGAGCCTTTGTTCTCGAGTTATGGCCAATTTTCACCTGAAAAATTCAATTCTCTGGTCAACCAAAGGCTGTCGCTGCAAATGGACGTCAGATTCGTGTTCAGCGACCTCGAATTATACTCAAAACACATGGTTGGGCCGTCGTTTCTTGTCGTTTCTTCGAAAAACGACAGTTGGCCCAAAAAACAGGTAATCTAAGTTCATGAGTTTTTTTTTCGATTTTTCATTATTTCCAAAAATTTCTCAATTAAGGTCGCAATCTACTAATTTGAGGTCGCTGATTCCGAATCCGGCGTCCGTTTTTGGTTTCGAGCCTTTGTTCTCGAGTTATGGCCAATTTTCACCTGAAAAATTCAATTCTCTGGTCAACCAAAGGCTGTCGCTGCAAATGGACGTCAGATTCGTGTTCAGCGACCTCGAATTATACTCAAAACACATGGTTGGGCCGTCGTTTCTTGTCGTTTCTTAGAAAAACGACAGTTGGCCCAAAAAACAGGTAATCTAAGTTCATGAGTTTTTTTTTCGATTTTTCATTATTTCCAAAAATGTCTCAATTAAGGTCGCAATCTACTAATTTGAGGTCGCTGATTCCGAATCCGGCGTCCGTTTTTGGTTTCGAGCCTTTGTTCTCGAGTTATGGCTAATTTTCACCTGAAAAATTCAATTCTTTGGTCAACCAAAGGCTGTCGCTGCAAATGGACGTCAGATTCGTGTTCAGCGACCTCGAATTATACTCAAAACACATGGTTGGGCCGTCGTTTCTTGTCGTTTCTTCGAAAAACGACAGTTGGCCCAAAAAACAGGTAATCTAAGTTCATGAGTTTTTTTTCGATTTTTCATTATTTCCAAAAATTTCTCAATTAAGGTCGCAATCTACTAATTTGAGGTCGCTGATTCCGAATCCGGCGTCCGTTTTTGGTTTCGAGCCTTTGTTCTCGAGTTATGGCCAATTTTCACCTGAAAAATTCAATTCTCTGGTCAACCAAAGGCTGTCGCTGCAAATGGACGTCAGATTCGTGTTCAGCGACCTCGAATTATACTCAAAACACATGGTTGGGCCGTCGTTTCTTGTCGTTTCTTCGAAAAACGACAGTTGGCCCAAAAAACAGGTAATCTAAGTTCATGAGTTTTTTTTTCGATTTTTCATTATTTCCAAAAATTTCTCAATTAAGGTCGCAATCTACTAATTTGAGGTCGCTGATTCCGAATCCGGCGTCCGTTTTTGGTTTCGAGCCTTTGTTCTCGAGTTATGGCCAATTTTCACCTGAAAAATTCAATTCTCTGGTCAACCAAAGGCTGTCGCTGCAAATGGACGTCAGATTCGTGTTCAGCGACCTCGAATTATACTCAAAACACATGGTTGGGCCGTCGTTTCTTGTCGTTTCTTCGAAAAACGACAGTTGGCCCAAAAACAGGTAATCTAAGTTCATGAGTTTTTTTCGATTTTTCATTATTTCCAAAAATTTCTAAATTACGGTCGCAATCTACTAATTTGAGGTCGCTGATTCCGAATCCGGCATCCGTTTTTGGTTTCGAGCCTTTGTTCTCGAGTTATGGCCAATTTTCACCTGAAAAATTCAATTCTCTGGTCAACCAATGGCTGTCGCTGCAAATGGACGTCAGATTCGTGTTCAGCGACCTCGAATTATTCTTAAAACACATGGTTGGGCCGTCGTTTCTTGTCGTTTCTTTGAAAAACGACAGTTGGCCCAAAAACATGGAATAGGTATTTAGGTAAGTTCATGAGTTTTTCGATTTTTGAATTTTTCCAAAAATTTCTAAATTAGTGTCGCAATATACCAATTTGAGGTCGCTGATTCCGAATCCGGCGTCCGTTTGTGGTTCGAGCCTTTGTTCTCGAGTTATGGCCAATTTTCACCTGAAAAATTCAATTCTCTGGTCAACCAAAGGCTGTCGCTGCAAATGAACGTCAGATTCGTGTTCAGCGACCTCGAATTATTCTTAAAACACATGGTTGGGCCGTCGTTTCTTGTCGTTTCTTTGAAAAACGACAGTTGGCCCAAAAAACAGGGAATAGGTATTTAGGTAAGTTCATGAGTTTTTTTCGATTTTTGAATTTTTCCAAAAATTTCTAAATTTGAGGTCGCTGATTCCGAATCCGGCGTCCGTTTGTTGGTTCGAGCCATTGTTCTCGAGTTATGGCCAATTTTCACCTCAAAAATACAATTTTCTGGTCAACCAAAGGCTATTGCTGCAAATGGACATCAGAATCGTGTTCGGCGACTTCGAATGAGCCGGAATGGATGTTTTCCGCTAGATTCAGAGATCTTTTTGAACTGGGTGAAAATTAGCCCAATATGGTACTCGAAAACGACTGTTTTCTCGCAAACCGAGTGAGATTGGTCAAAACCGACCACGCCATTGATTTCGCCGTGGCCGAAAACCCCCATCTAGACACCTCGCGCGCCATTCGGGAGCAAAAAAATTTTTGGGCCAAAAAACAGCGAAGGGTTTAGTTCAAGGGTTTTTTCAATTTATGATGATTTCCAAAAATTCCGAAATTAGTGTCGCAATATACCAATTTGAGGTCGCTGATTCCGAATCCGGCGTCCGTTTTTTGTTTCGAGCATTTGTTCTCGAGTTATGGCCAATTTTCACCTCAAAAATACAATTTTCTGGCCAACCAAAGGCTGTCGCTGCAAATGGACGTCAGATTCGTGTTCAGCGACCTCGAATTATTCTTAAAACAGATGGTTGGGCCGTCGTTTCTTGTCGTTTCTTCGAAAAACGACAGTTGGCCCAAAAAACAGGTAATCTAAGTTCATGAGTTTTTTTTTTTTCGATTTTTGATTATTTCCAAAAATTTCTCAATTAAGGTCGCAATCTACTAATTTGAGGTCGCTGATTCCGAATCCGGCGTCCGTTTTTGGTTTCGAGCCTTTGTTCTCGAGTTATGGCCAATTTTCACCTGAAAAATTCAATTCTCTGGTCAACCAAAGGCTGTCGCTGCAAATGGACGTCAGATTCGTGTTCAGCGACCTCGAATTATACTCAAAACACATGGTTGGGCCGTCGTTTCTTGTCGTTTCTTCGAAAAACGACAGTTGGCCCAAAAAACAGGTAATCTAAGTTCATGAGTTTTTTTTTCGATTTTTCATTATTTCCAAAAATTTCTCAATTAAGGTCGCAATCTACTAATTTGAGGTCGCTGATTCCGAATCCGGCGTCCGTTTTTGGTTTCGAGCCTTTGTTCTCGAGTTATGGCCAATTTTCACCTGAAAAATTCAATTCTCTGGTCAACCAAAGGCTGTCGCTGCAAATGGACGTCAGATTCGTGTTCAGCGACCTCGAATTATACTCAAAACACATGGTTGGGCCGTCGTTTCTTGTCGTTTCTTCGAAAAACGACAGTTGGCCCAAAAAACAGGTAATCTAAGTTCATGAGTTTTTTTTTCGATTTTTCATTATTTCCAAAAATTTCTAAATTACGGTCGCAATCTACTAATTTGAGGTCGCTGATTCCGAATCCGGCATCCGTTTTTGGTTTCGAGCCTTTGTTCTCGATTTATGGCCAATTTTCACCTCAAAAATACAATTTTCTGGCCAACCAAAGGCTGTCGCTGCAAATGGACGTCAGATTCGTGTTCAGCGACCTCGAATTATTCTTAAAACACATGGTTGGGCCGTCGTTTCTTGTCGTTTCTTTGAAAAACGACAGTTGGCCCAAAAAACAGGGAATAGGTATTTAGGTAAGTTCATGAGTTTTTTTCGATTTTTGAATTTTTCCAAAAATTTCTAAATTTGAGGTCGCTGGTTCCGAATCCGGCGTCCGTTTGTTGGTTCGAGCCTTTGTTCTCGAGTTATGGCCAATTTTCACCTCAAAAATACAATTTTCTGGTCAACCAAAGGCTATCGCTGCAAATGGACATCAGAATCGTGTTCGGCGACTTCGAATGAGCCGGAATGGATGTTTTCCGCTAGATTCAGAGATCTTTTTGAACTGGGTGAAAATTAGCCCAATATGGTACTCGAAAACGACTGTTTTCTCGCAAACCGAGTGAGATTGGTCAAAACCGACCACGCCATTGATTTCGCCGTGGCCGAAAACCCCCATCTAGACACCTCGCGCGCCATTCGGGAGCAAAAAATTTTTGGGCCAAAAAACAGCGAAGGGTTTAGTTCAAGGGTTTTTTCAATTTATGATGATTTCCAAAAATTCCGAAATTAGTGTCGCAATATACCAATTTGAGGTCGCTGATTCCGAATCCGGCGTCCGTTTTTTGTTTCGAGCATTTGTTCTCGAGTTATGGCCAATTTTCACCTCAAAAATACAATTTTCTGGCCAACCAAAGGCTGTCGCTGCAAATGGACGTCAGATTCGTGTTCAGCGACCTCGAATTATTCTTAAAACAGATGGTTGGGCCGTCGTTTCTTGTCGTTTCTTCGAAAAACGACAGTTGGCCCAAAAAACAGGGAATCTAAGTTCATGAGTTTTTTTTTTCGATTTTTGATTATTTCCAAAAATTTCTCAATTAAGGTCGCAATCTACTAATTTGAGGTCGCTGATTCCGAATCCGGCGTCCGTTTTTGGTTTCGAGCCTTTGTTCTCGAGTTATGGCCAATTTTCACCTGAAAAATTCAATTCTCTGGTCAACCAAAGGCTGTCGCTGCAAATGGACGTCAGATTCGTGTTCAGCGACCTCGAATTATACTCAAAACACATGGTTGGGCCGTCGTTTCTTGTCGTTTCGTCGAAAAACGACAGTTGGCCCAAAAAACAGGTAATCTAAGTTCATGAGTTTTTTTTTTCGATTTTTCATTATTTCCAAAAATTTCTAAATTACGGTCGCAATCTACTAATTTGAGGTCGCTGATTCCGAATCCGGCGTCCGTTTTTGGTTTCGAGCCTTTGTTCTCGAGTTATGTCCAATTTTCACCTGAAAAATTCAATTCTCTGGTCAACCAAAGGCTGTCGCTGCAAATGGACGTCAGATTCGTGTTCAGCGACCTCGAATTATTCTTAAAACACATGGTTGGGCCGTCGTTTCTTGTCGTTTCTTTGAAAAACGACAGTTGGCCCAAAAAACAGGGAATAGGTATTTAGGTAAGTTCATGAGTTTTTTTCGATTTTTGAATTTTTCCAAAAATTTCTAAATTTGAGGTCGCTGGTTCCGAATCCGGCGTCCGTTTGTTGGTTCGAGCCTTTGTTCTCGAGTTATGGCCAATTTTCACCTCAAAAATACAATTTTCTGGTCAACCAAAGGCTATCGCTGCAAATGGACATCAGAATCGTGTTCGGCGACTTCGAATGAGCCGGAATGGATGTTTTCCGCTAGATTCAGAGATCTTTTTGAACTGGGTGAAAATTAGCCCAATATGGTACTCGAAAACGACTGTTTTCTCGCAAACCGAGTGAGATTGGTCAAAACCGACCACGCCATTGATTTCGCCGTGGCCGAAAACCCCCATCTAGACACCTCGCGCGCCATTCGGGAGCAAAAAAATTTTTGGGCCAAAAAACAGCGAAGGGTTTAGTTCAAGGGTTTTTTCAATTTATGATGATTTCCAAAAATTCCGAAATTAGTGTCGCAATATACCAATTTGAGGTCGCTGATTCCGAATCCGGCGTCCGTTTTTTGTTTCGAGCATTTGTTCTCGAGTTATGGCCAATTTTCACCTCAAAAATACAATTTTCTGGTCAACCAAAGGCTGTCGCTGCAAATGGACGTCAGATTCGTGTTCAGCGACCTCGAATTATTCTTAAAACACATGGTTGGGCCGTCGGTTTCTTGTCGTTTCTTCGAAAAACGACAGTTGGCCCAAAAAACAGGGAATAGGTATTTAGGTAAGTTCATGAGTTTTTTTCGATTTTTGAATTTTTCCAAAAATTTCTAAATTAGTGTCGCAATATACCAATTTGAGGTCGCTGATTCCGAATCCGGCGTCCGTTTGTGGTTCGAGCCTTTGTTCTCGAGTTATGGCCAATTTTCACCTGAAAAATTCTATTCTCTGGTCAACCAAAGGCTATCGCTGCAAATGGACATCAGAATCGTGTTCGGCGACTTCGAATGAGCCGGAATGGATGTTTTCCGCTAGATTCAGAGATTTTTTTGAACTGGGTGAAAATTGGCCCAATATGGTACTCGAAAACGACTGTTTTCTCGCAAACCGAGTGAGATTGGTCAAAACCGACCACGCCATTGATTTCGCCGTGGCCGAAAACCCCCATCTAGACACCTCGCGCGCCATTCGGGAGCAAAAAAATTTTTGGGCCAAAAACCAGCAAAGGGTTTAGTTCAAGGGTTTTTTCAATTTATGATGATTTCCAAAAATTTCGAAATTAGTGTCGCAATATACCAATTTGAGGTCGCTGATTCCGAATCCGGCGTCCGTTTTTGTTTCGAGCATTTGTTCTCGAGTTATGGCCAATTTTCACCTCAAAAATACAATTTTCTGGTCAACCAAAGGCTGTCGCTGCAAATGGACGTCAGATTCGTGTTCAGCGACCTCGAATTATACTCAAAACACATGGTTGGGCCGTCGTTTCTTGTCGTTTCTTCGAAAAACGACAGTTGGCCCAAAAAACAGGTAATCCAAGTTCATGAGTTTTTTTTTTCGATTTTTGATTATTTCCAAAAATTTCTAAATTACGGTCGCAATCTACTAATTTGAGGTCGCTGATTCCGAATCCGGCGTCCGTTTTTGGTTTCGAGCCTTTGTTCTCGAGTTATGGCCAATTTTCACCTCAAAAATACAATTTTCTGGCCAACCAAAGGCTGTTGCTGCAAATGGACGTCAGATTCGTGTTCAGCGACCTCGAATTATTCTTAAAACACATGGTTGGGCCGTCGTTTCTTGTCGTTTCTTCGAAAAACGACAGTTGGCCAAAAAAACAGGGAATAGGTATTTAGGTAAGTTCATGAGTTTTTTTCGATTTTTGAATTTTTCCAAAAATTTCTAAATTAGTGTCGCAATATACCAATTTGAGGTCGCTGATTCCGAATCCGGCGTCCGTTTGTGGTTCGAGCCTTTGTTCTCGAGTTATGGCCAATTTTCACCTGAAAAATTCAATTCTCTGGTCAACCAAAGGCTGTTGCTGCAAATGGACGTCAGATTCGTGTTCAGCGACCTCGAATTATACTCAAAACACATGGTTGGGCCGTCGTTTCTTTTCGTTTCTTCGAAAAACGACAGTTGGCCAAAAAAACAGGGAATCTAAGTTCATGAGTTTTTTTTCGATTTTTGATTATTTCCAAAAATTTCTGAATTAGTGTCGCAATCAACTAATTTGAGGTCGCTGATTCCGAATGTGGCGTCCGTTTTTGGGTTCGAGCCCTTGTTCTCGAGTTATGGCCAATTTTCACCTCAAAAATATAATTTTCTGGTCAAGCAAAGGATATCGCTGCAAATGGACATCAGATTCGTGTTCAGCGACCACGAATTATTGTAGAAACACATGGTTGGGCCGTCGTTTCTTTTCGTTTCTTCGAAAAACGACAGTTGGCCAAAAAAACAGGGAATCTAAGTTCATGATTTTTTTTCGTTTTTTGATTATTTCCAAAAATTTCTAAATTAGTGTCGCAATCTACTAATTTGAGGTCGCTGATTCCGATTCCGGCGTCCGTTTTTGGTTTCGACTCTTTGTTCTCGAATTATGGCCAGTTCTCGCCTGAAAAATTCTATTTTCTGGTCAACCGTGGGCTATCGCTGCAAATGACCGTCAGATTCGTGTTCAGCGACCTCGAATTATTCTGAAAACACATTTTTGTTTCTTGTCGTTTCATTGAAAAACGACAGTTGGGCAAAAAAACAGATAATAGGTAAATTCAGTGGTTCCGATTCTGAGATTGGTTTTCCCATTCCGTAAAACATGAATTAATTCTTCATTCGTAAGGTCTAAAAAAAAATTCATACATCAGTATGAAGCGAAACAAAATTTGTACACTTCTAAAAAATCAGTTTTTATTCCTCCATGAAGGCTCAGATTTGGTCAGAGTAAAAAGAATAACGCCAAAATCGGAATCAGTGACCTCGAATGCCCACATTTCAATACTCATGTCGATATTTTTCAGAATTTTGGGTTTTATCTCCCCCCCCCGAGTAGGCTCAAATTTGGGCAAGGCAAAAAATGAATTCAAAATTAAAATTAAGAATCAGTGTCCTCGAATCTCCGAACTGACTAGATGTTTTTTGTGAAAGTTAAACATGTGATGGATTCCATCTTTGAAATGGAAAGGGTGCTGATATAGATTTTAAAAAACTGATTAAAAAATGCCAAATTTTGGTTAGGTACTTGGATGTAAGTAATAAGGTTCCTTACTGAAGTTATTATTTTTTTGCTGAATTTTTCTCCAGTGTCTGAAAAAAAATTATTTTTCTCTATTTCGATAATGATTTTTTTAAAAGGCATTGACTGATTCATTTGTTCGACCGTTGTTAGGGTGAACAAGCTCAAGTGCACTTTGGGCTGTTCCGAGAACTAACAGGATGAACAGAATGATGACACGAATCGAACTTTATACTATTTATTACATTAAACTTAGAAATTGGAATGTACAAATAAGTGACCCGGAGTACGAATCCCTAAGAGGAAAGCACTACCGATACCCGATCACCCGAGGTGCTGGCTTTCCATACCAGCGGCGAGAAGAGATGTACTTCGCGACCTCGAGCTCACATATCACATAGGCGGCACGAATACTTTAACTTGACAACTGGTTGTACGTTTTGAACTTGACACAACGGAATACTTTCGAAGACTGCTTCTACCCTCGGCATACGAGAACATTGAGGGTAGAGATCGCAGCTAGTCTACAGGATAACCGCCACCACTACAAGGAGAAGGAGGGAGGGCCATACTTCACCATAACATATGCCCCTTCGCGCTTGGCTTTAGAGGGCACCGCATGAAGGGAAGCACGAACAGAGAAATACGAATCCTACCCTACCCACCTGCCCCTCGCGTTTTCCTTCTCAAGGTGGTCATACTGTACACTAGCCTTGATCTCGTACATTATCAGATGGTTACATTGACATTCGGTGACATTGATTGATGGTATCATTCTCCAACATGGAGCTGTGATTGACGGTGAGGTCTGGTTATTGACAGTGGCTGGATGGATCAATACATCGACGTGTGTAGTTATCGCTACACAGCACTGGATCAGGTGATCGAAGATGGTCTGGATGATGGTACGTCGAACGTAGTGCCTCGTAATCAACCCTAATAGACAAAAATTAACTAAAACTAAGGGGGACAAATTAAAACTAAGTGAGTCAGCCAAGTTAAAAAATAAACTATTGACAATCGATTATTTCTAATAACAGCGATTCAGTTGCGTTATCGGCAAATATTGTGATCTTGAATCACTAGTGTTGATCTGGTACCATGGATGTTGTAGTACTACGATTATAATGTTTGACGAATTGTGTATAATATTTAACAAGTTGAATGTTAATCTACCAAAGGTGATACAGTGAAATATTATTGAAGATATTTATGCATTTGCTTGACTGAACTCGGATACGTACATTACGATAAAATATGTAAAATTAAAACTATTGATAGCCATACTTTTGGTTCGTAAAATTATGATATTGAATTATGATTATTGGCGCATTTCTTGAAGTAATCTGGTATGCACTGAACGTTACAATTGAACGGATTATGTACTATTGAAACATTGGGTACGGCTAACAAGCTAAAACTGACACGAAAGTGAGAAGGAGGGACAGACTATCCTAAATTATGATTAAAATTGACGAAATAAAATCTAAAGTTAAAATTAACAATAGTGGAATAAAAACTAAATTAAAAAGGGGTCACGTCGGCCAAACCGGACTCTCTGACGATCATTGAGCGGGCCATACAAGGTGGGGGGAAATCTTAATAAATATAGTTTGTTTGAAATAAGACGTTACTCCGGATCGATAAAATATAAGATTAAAAATAAAAATATGAAATATCAAATATTGGAAAACTAATCTAGACATCTTACAATATAAAAAATTGATCATTTCCGGGTAAAGTTGATGTCAAGTGGCTCAATTAGGTGTGGTTTACTCCATGGGAAATTGAGTTCATTGATGTCGAAAGTTTTAAGTAGGTTGTTGCGGCGGGAATCTGACTCGAATGCAGGTGGCGACGTAACATTTCGACGAAACTTTTGGATGTAGCGATACATAGTCTACTGGTAATACGAATATCGACGATGGAAAAACGGTTTTCTCACTTTGAACTTGTGAGCTGGAATTCGCCAACATGGATAGGTTATGGCTGTGGCTATTGTGATTGATTGCTGTAGGGAAGTAAATTTTGATTAGTATTCAAAAAATATTTGCCAAAGATTCTTGCTTCTTGATGTTTATTTGAGCTGTTACAGGAACTCTTTTAAATTTTGAATTTTAATAGCTGATTTTTTTTTTTTATTATTTTTGACTTCACTCTGTAACATAAAAAATTAGGACACAAATACATGGAAAAGGTCCAGTTCGGACTTTCAAAAGCTAAAATGAAAATTAATAGGGCATATGTACGATGAAACTATACACGTTGAGAAATTACACACAAATTCGATCCTGTTTTCCATATTCGTTTTACCATTGAACTTTGTATTAGTTCCGATCGAAATCCATACGAATTTGCCAGCTGTGCCCCAGTCCAGGGTGGGGGTTTTTGTTACCTTGAGTCTCTGGATGCCCCTGCTGAATGCAACATATTGTTCCATTTTGAGGAAGATGTATGTCCTCTTGGTATCTATAGTTCTCATCTATGTATGGGAGCAATTTATGGAAAAATTCTATTTCTATGTACTACTATTGTTTATCTATGGCTATTTTCATGCAAGTAAAAATTTAATAACGAAAAATATGTAAAAATTTGTGAAATTAGTTTCGCATGCAAAGACAAGATCTATAGCTATGAATAATTCGAGGAATCGGTTTTTAGGTAATCGATGACGGAGGACTGGATCCTTGCCCCTGTTGAGGTTTTTTCGAATTTTGGGGTCTTATTTCGGTCAGGAATTTTACAGATGTAACGGTTTTTTCTCCTTTGGGAGTGTGATGAGCCAATTTTCGTTCTTGATCGATCGTGATTTGAAATTCCTCCATAGAATGTTTGCCGATAATCCATAATTGGTTTGCTGAGTCACTTTTGTAGAATGGCAACGTTATTGGAATTTTATTCATACAGAAAGTGACTTTGAAGTACTGAGTGTTTTTCATATTGGCTGAGTTTGCATCTGATGGGATTTGTAGTGTGCAGGTTTTGATGTTGTTACGATGATTTCTGATTAACGATTCAATTATTTTGTGAGATAGTAAGTTGTATGGTACTTCCGGATCCAAATGGGCAGGGTACATATCCGTGTCTATTGTTACTGGAATTATGGCTTTGACTGGTGTTTTTTGAGGATTTTCACTTTCGTCCGCGGTTTCATATTCATTTTCGGATATATTTTCGTTTTCATTCACTGTTTCATAATCGTCGTCGGATTCTGGTTTTATTTCTGGTGACGTTTTGTGACAGGGTTTTTTCGAGATGGTATCAACCTGTTTTGCCTCGATGGTCTTTGGTTTTCGTTTTTTGGATTTGCTTTTTTCGGAACCCGGTGGTTTCATCATTGTCTCTGGACGTAGTGAGATTGATTTATCCGGTTTACGCATTTTTCTCCTTCGTGGCGTTGGAGTACCTTTCTTCTTTTTTACTGGCGGTGATTCGTCGTCAGTTGGGTTTTCATTTTCTGGCTGTTTTTTCAGAGGTCCAGTTCGTTTCATAGCAGTTTTGCTGTTCTTGAGTTTCTCGAGTTCGTTTTTGAGGGATTCAATTACTTCCGGGTAGGTTTTCACCGCGACGTAGTACTGGTTGACATTAGTTGAGTAATTGAATTTCGTCTCATCTGGTATCAAGTTGTTGTCCTTGTCGGTTGTTGGTCGATGAAATTTTTTACCGCTTGAGTTCGCTGTTTCTTCGAGATGTAGGAATAATTCTGATGGTTTTTTCCAAATATGAACTCGTTTGTCTTGAGCCAGGTTTGAGAATATTTCCTTGAAGGCTTTGTATCGTTCCAGACTGATAGGTTTCTCATCTTTTTTGCGTGGTTTTATAATTGGGAATAAGATGACAATTTCTGTAATTCCCTTTCCAAAAAGGGTCTCTAAAATGAATTCCATATCTTTTTCTGTTGTTTTATATGGTTGTGTGGTGTAGTTCAACTCAAGTTGTCTGAAGGAGAGAATTACTTTTTTCTTTGAAAATTCGGTGTAACAGATTTCGCTGTATAAATCGTCTATTGAAATTTGGCTTTTTGAGTATGGGGGAAGATCTTGTGCCCCATTTTCCATTCTCCTGATGAAATATGATAGTCAGTCTCCTATAAACTCAAATTCGTCAAATTCCTTGGTGGCCGGAAAAATTTTGGATTTTGAGGTAGTTTTTGAGCTATTGTTTTGAGTTGGTTGGATATTGTAGATTTCCTTTCGCATTTCTTTCAATTTTGTGGTTGATAAATTTAGAAGGTCTTCTCCCTTTTTGATTTCCCAGACTGCGAGCATTGTTCCGCTGTCGTGGCTTTGGTCAGATGATACGGATTGGGTGTCGTCGTCTGTGTGAGTATTCTTGATGGTAGTTTCCTTTTTTGGCGGTCTTTCTATTTTCATCTGGACAGTAATGGTGTCGTCATATTCTGGTGAGATGGAAATATTGTGCACACGTTGCATAAATTTGTAGATCGATGTTCTATCCTCATCACGTATTTTGAGTCTCAGCATATCTGGTAATTTTATATATAAGCTGTCTAAAATTTCTTTTTCAGTTGTTATTTTTATATTTTTTAAAGTTTCTCACCATTGGAGGTAGGTTAAAGCTAAAGAGCGTTCATCGTCTGCGTTTGTGTAGTGCACGCGGAAAGCTTCCAGTGCTTTTCGTTGTGATTCTGGTCTCCAAAATTCATTGAGGAATTCAGATTTCATTTGCTCAAACTCAGTGATGTTATTCATATAATTGAGCCAGGTTGTTCTTTCTGAAAAATGTAATACGCTCAGTAGCAGATTACATTTTCGCATGTCGTTGAGATTTCCTCCTTCAATGAGTTTTTCAAATTTTTTAAGAAATTGGTGAGGATGATGTTTATTTGTTTCGTCGAATTTTATGCCACTCCTTTGGAGATCGTCGTAGGTAATGGTTGTTGATTGTTTAGCTTCTACAATTTGTGGAGTTTTGTTCAATGTAGTTGGGTTTATTTTTCCTGATACCCATTTGTTGTGTTGTTCTATGACCTTGTTTAATTCAATGGTTGCGGTCCCCTTCCAATTCTCAATGTTATGCACAGCTATTACCAGTTGTTTGATCAATTCATAGTTTTGGATGGGATTGATCTTTTCGCCATCTGAAGAATTTGATGTTGTAGGGGCTTGGTCTAAGGTGCCCCTGTCTGGCGTTGAGTGTGGTGTATTTTCCGATGAGGTGTTATTCTCAGTTTTTATTTCTATCGGTTGTTCAATACATGATGATGTTGAAGTATTGTCAGTTTTACTGAGGTCAGGAGATTCATTCGATGTTGAAGATTGAGCAGATGGAATAGGATCGTCAGTTTTAGTAGGTGTACTCGGAGTCATGATGATAGATGGGTGAAAAATTGTCAATAATCGAGAAAATAATGTCTATATGGACTAAAATACCTAAAATCAGTTTGTGTGGGATATTGGTCACACAGTCACTGATATCCACTATCTAAATACAAATTCTATATGGGAATTCCACTAGGAATTCGTATTATTTTACCTGGGCACTGGTTCCTGTGGAAAAATCACACTGAAATCTGTACTGATAACTAGCTAATTAATTATTAAAATTATCACAAGAAAATTTTGATTCCGAAATATTTAAGTAAGTAGTTACGTTACCAGGTTGTAATTTATTTAAATTTACGTTAACCAGAATTTTTATAAAAAATTTTACGTTAATTTTGACAATGGAAGTGAAAAATTCGAAAATTTGCTTTAAAAATTGAAAATTTAATAAAAAAATTCTCCAAAATAAATTCGAATCGACTCCTTTTGGAGGAAAAATGAGAAAAATTGATTGAAAATTGAAATAATTTTTTGCACTGAAGGTGCTTATAGAGATTTTACGTTACTTGGAATTTTTGAAAAGAATTTTACATTAATTTTGATAGTTGAGTGAAAAAATTTGAAAGTTTGTTTCAAAAATAAGAAATTTAATAAAATATTGGCCAAAATAAATTCGAATCGACTCCTTTTGGAAGATATATCGAATTTATGCTCACACCTTTCGGCGGGATAATTTTGAAATTAATTTAAAAAAATAAGAAAAATAAATTGAAATTGAAATAATTATTGCACTTAAGGTGCTTATTGAAAATTTACGTTAGTAGCGGCAAAAACAGAGAAAAAGTTGATAAAAATGAATAAATTTGTCAAAATGTGATAATTTGTAACTAAGAGGCTTATTATCTATGATGTTAATTAGGTAAATTGCAAATTGCTCAACTCCAAAGGAGATAAATCTCACTATTGTTTTGCAATACTGATAGTAAAATCGAGTGAAACGTATTACCAAGTTCCACTGGTTGTTATGTAAACAAACTTGATGTTGGTATTGGTAGTCCCTCTACAGGCGCGTTGTCACAGTCTAGATTCAGTTCCTAAAAAGAGAACTGGTTCAAAATGCGTTGCTGCGCGATCTAGCGGCCCTTGGCGAAAACAGAAACGATGTCTTTGGCTGAGATGGCGTGTCGATCTCGTTTGCTCAGCTGTGGGATGTTGCCAAGTTGAACAATCGTTTCAGTGGTGGAAAAAGGTTCATCGAGGGTGCATCCGGTTCTAGCGCGGCTAAGTTGCTGGTGTTGTTAGCAGAATAGAAAGCGGATGTGTCGATGGAATGGCTAGATGTATGTGTTGGCGGCAAGCACTTGTTACATTTACGATTGTTGAAATGCTGCGTTTTGTCAAGGCCAGGTATAAGAATCTTTTCTCCAGAGGAGTTTAAAATGGTCGTTTCGATGTTAAAAAGAAAAGGTTTGTGCCGTTAGGCGGCCGATTCGATTTAGTCACGGTTGGGATTCGGAATTCGGAACAATATCATCTGCCAAGGGCAATCGATTCTATTGATTCCGAATTTTAGAAAGTTACGTTGGGTTGTACAATATTAGGAATCCGGGCTGAAGGCCAGATAGTTCGATCCCTTATAAAGACACTAGCACATTGGTTACACACACAAAAAAAATACAATGCAGAGCAGAGAACAAAAAAGGGGTTCTTTTAACCAGCAAGATGGAAAAATACCGCCTAAATAGTCGCGATGTATTTACGTTAACAAAGTTCTGCTCTGGGAAGAAATTACGTTACTCACTTTGAATGGAAAAAAATCTTGAAATTTACTACAGAAATATACTTATATCTAACACAGAAATGCAGGAAAATTATACATTAATATTTACAGGGATATGAGATGAAAAAAAATCGAATTATTTCAATCTCATTAATGGCATCCAAAACGTCTGTATTTTAATTTGAATTTTACTGAAATTGAAATCAAAAATTATTTGAGGGATTTTTGGCTTATGGCCTTTACAAAAATTACGAAAAAATTGAAAAATTTAGAAATTTACTTTAATTTTATTGAAAATTAAAAGAATTTGGTTGATTTGGCTTAAGGCCTTAATAAAAAATTGAAAAAATGGAGAAATTAATTTAAATTTACTTTGATTTTAATGGAAATTTGGAAAAAATTTGGTTGCTTAACAGCTTACTTTAATGTAAATTTAAAAAATTGAAAAATGTGCTAAAATTTACTTTAAATTTATTAAAAATTTGGAAAAATTTAAATGCTAAAATAGCTTACGTTAATTTGAATGAAAAAATGGAAAAAATATATTTAAATTTACTCTAGGTCTGTTAAAAATTTAGAAAAAAATTTGGTGCTGAAATAGCTTACTTTAATTTTGAAAATTTTACTCTACAATGGTTAATAAAAAATGAAAAATGCCTTATTTTATTGACGTTTTGAATTTACATTAATATGAATTGAAAAATTCTTGAAACGGAATTTACGTTAATGAGAAAAGAGATTTTTGAGCCATAGAAAAGATGTTAACACGTTCGCTGCCGACTACGAGATATCTCGTAGTCAGCAAATTCCAGCGCTGTGCCAAAGCAATTTCTCAGAATCTGATTGACCGATTATACTTTGTTTGGTATCAATCAACTCGTGAAGCGATAAGGAAAGCATTTCCGTTGATAAAATAGCCCACGAATTATCTCGTATTTGGCCTGGAGAAAAAAATCACTGTATCTTATTGCCAGCTACGAGATATCTCGTATAAGAAATTACGAATATATTCGTATTTGGCAAATAGGATGCTATCTTTGCATCTATTTGCCAAGTACGAATATATTCGTACCAATTTTTCTTAGTAGTAAAATGATTTGACATCATCTAGAGAGGTAGAGGTAGTAGGTATTTATAAGATTTAATTTTAGCATTCTCAGGTGATTATCAGTTGATGATTGATAAAAAACTATGATTTTTGATGTGTGATGTATGAAAAATTTGGATTTTTAAACGTAAATAACTCAAGTTCTATTTAACGTAGCGCCATACGGTTTCCACAGTTCGATAGCAAATTTTCCAGAGAATACAGTGGGACTATTAAAAATGTGCTAGGTGCTACGAGTTAACTTGTAGATGGCAAAAATCAAACCTCCTTCAACTACGAATATATTCGTAGTTGGCTCAGTGAACTTGGAAAAATCAAGTACGAGTATACTCGTGCGGCAGTGAACATGTTAAAAAATTAAATTCCTTTAGGAGGAATTTGAAAAATCTGCAAAAATGTACAGAATTTTGAAGTGAAATTTAAATTTAAGGGAAAAAATGGCTCTGTATTTACGTTAATCGAAAATTTACAAAATAAAAAATCAAAAATTACTATTGTTTGGAATTTTAAGAATTCCTGGATTTGCTGTACATACGTTTCTGCTTTCTAGGTGAAAATTTAGGGGAAAAAATCGAAAAAGAGAAAATTTTGGGGGCTATCTTATTACACTACTCCATAAGGAGATCGCCATACACAAATCCTAGGTACTGAGACTACAATGCCTCACAAAATAATGTAACACAGATATAATTTTGAGATATTTATGTCTAGTTTTAATAATCTAATAAACCTACACAGATTGAAGCGGAAGAATGTCACACTAAAATCTGTGATTTTTATAATCTAACTAATCTACACAAATAAGGCGGAAGAAAGTCACACCAAAATTTGTGATTTTTGTAATCTAATTAATCAACACAAATTAAGGCGGAATAAGTCACACCAAAATTCGTGATGATTTTTAATCTAAAATAATCTATTGCTATTTCTAGTGTGATGTGGAAAATAAAATTACGTTAACACTGATAAAAATGAAAGAAAAAATCGAAAATTTATAATTTTGACTGCACTAGAAAATTATTTACGTTAATTTGGGGACAAGTAAACATAAAAAATCGAAAATTTGGAATTTTGATAACACTAGAAAATTATTTACATTAAATTTGGACAAATAAAAATAAAAAGATCGAAAATTTGAAATTTGGATAACACTTAAGGTGTAAATTTACGTTAATATGGGTTCTAATTTAATAAAAATCGAAAATTAAAAATTTTGGAACACTTAAGGTGTTTATTTACGTTAAATTTAGCTAAAAATAAAATAAAAATGGAAAAATTTAATTTTAATTTTCACCTGTGGTGTTAAAATTCAAAACGTATGCAAGTAATCCACTTGCAGCTTAAAAATTTAACCTAAATTAAATTTAAAAGCGGATGTAATCTGGTGGTGCCTACTGCACTGGAGAGAATTTTTGAAAATTTGGTGCCCATTGCACCTTGCTGAATTTTTTGAAGTTATGTTACAATTACGAAAATTGAACACTTCCTTGAAAAAATTACCATGTATGAGGCAGAAGAAATTACTTTTATCCGAACTTGTACTTTGGACTCCTTGTGGAAGATGTTGAAAAAGTAATCACTTTGAATTTCTATGGAACAGATTTTTGAAATTATCGAACCAGATAATTTTCCGTGGGGGCGGTGGCTGGTGGCTCCTTCAGACCCCTTGCAGGTGATCAGTCCACGGGTGTCCAAATGATCCACTCGTTGTTAGGCGCCAATGTTAGGAGGAACAAGCTCAAGTGCACTTTGGGCTGTTCCGAGAACTAACAGGATGAACAGAATGATGACACGAATCGAACTTTATACTATTTATTACATTAAACTTAGAAATTGGAATGTACAAATAAGTAACCCGGAGTACGAATCCCTAAGAGGAAAGCACTACCGATACCCGATCACCCGAGGTGCTGGCTTTCCATACCAGCGGCGAGAAGAGATGTACTTCGCGACCTCGAGCTCACATATCACATAGGCGGCACGAATACTTTAACTTGACAACTGGTTGTACGTTTTGAACTTGACACAACGGAATACTTTCGAAGACTGCTTCTACCCTCGGCATACGAGAACATTGAGGGTAGAGATCGCAGCTAGTCTACAGGATAACCGCCACCACTACAAGGAGAAGGAGGGAGGGCCATACTTCACCATAACACCGTGCTGGGTATTTAAAAAATTAATAAATTATCATATCATTTAAATGTAAGTACGACTTTGTTCATTAATTACACAGTTTAATGTGTGCCTCTTGAAGTGTTTTCCAAGCTGATCACGAAAAACTTTAAAGAAACGATAGGAAATGTGGTATGAGAAAATGACCAATGAAAATATTTATAAACAAGATAGAAAAGTATGAATGGAAACGACACGACCGATGGTTTACTAGCGGCGTGCGTGACCAGAGGCGAGAATAATATACAAACAACAGTAAACATTAAGTTAGCATTAAGCCTAAATCTAAGCATATAAAATAAGGTAAATGAATAAGCCAAATCACTCTTCCAGTAGCTCTGTAATCAAACTTATCAATTACACTGTGAACTCATTTGAACCCTATTGTTTTATTTGTTGTGTCCATACCCAGGCTCGAAGTGACATACAACAAGTGGCACCCAACGTCGTAAGTTCAACAGTTTCCAAATACGAAGAAAAACGTCCGGACTAATGACTGCAGTAAAGGTAAATGAAACTCAAATTATTCAAAAATACTAACACCTCTCGCGAAAGTAAGTCCGATAAATCAACCGCGACCGAGGAATACGAAAGTCTACTTGAAGATTCCATCATTGAGCCAAATACGACCGCGAATTCTTCCGCGAATACATCCCACCTCGAGCTGATTTTTCCACCAGCTGGGTTTCTGGTGTCCCAATCAACCGCTTCAGAAGATATTTCGAACAATTTGGACTCCCAGCACAGGATAACGTCACAGCTTACCGCGTCATACTCAAAGAACTCATCGCAGAAGACAACAAAATAGCAAAACTCATTCAAATCCAATATCATAAAGAAAAATTTCAAGAATTAACAGGCACCAAATCCAGAAAAACAATGACTGAACCACCAGTAGCTCCAGTAGCCCCATCTCGGAAGAGGCCTTTCTTTGCACCACCAAAATTTTCAGGATTAACAGAAAGATTCAGTAATTACATCGAAACTTACAATAGATACGCAGACATCAACGATTGGTCAATTGAAGAGCGATTTAAATATTTTCCATGCTACTTAACCGACCTAGCTGAAATAAGTTATAAAGAATACTTCAGAAATAAAGAAATCACAGACTGGGATACAATAGTGAAAAAATTTACGGAAATATTTGACGGCGATTCAGGCAGACAATTAGTCACATCAGCATTAAAACAAAAAAGTGCAAGGCGAACACGAAAATACGAAGCAATTCATCGCCGAAGTAGCAGAATTATGCCGACAAGTCAACAAAAATATGGAAGAACACGAAAAGTGCGAACATATTCTATAAGGCATTCGCCCAGAAATTTACGATAAAATCGCCATGTTAGATAACTCAATAGTAGAGAAAATTCGTAAAAATGTAGAAAGATACGAATGCAGAATAAACAAGACGTCAACAAAAGACGACCGCTTAGAAAAACTTGAGAAATTATACCTAGCCCTTGAATCTAAATCATCAGAACCAGTAAATAAAGTCACAGAAATAAGCCCTGAGAAACAAATCCAAATTCCACAAACACAAAATCCATCACAAAATCAAAATTTTTAACAAAATTTCCAACAAAATCAAAATTTCCAACAGGGCTTCCCAAGACCCATAACTGTTCACGACGTACAATCATTCGTAGGAATGGTTGGACATTACCGAAAAATTCATACCAAGTTTCGCAAAAATTTCCGCATGCCTGAGCGATCTCACAAAAGGAGAAGTAAAACCAAAGACAAAAGTCAAATGGGAAAACGACCACGAAGAGGCATTTCAACAACTAAAAGAATTCATGATCTCAGAACCCGTACTAGCAATATATAAAGAAGGCAGAAAAACAATAGTAGAAACCGACGCATCCAAAATTGCAGCAGGCGGGGTACTCTCGCAGGAAAATGAAGAAACAGGCAAAATACACCCAGTAGCCTACTTCAGTAGGAAACTACAGGGTGCCCAAAAAGACTACTGTGCGTATGATCTAGAGCTAACAGCACTAGTCGATACCATAGTGCACTTCAGAGAATACCTCTTCGGAATCCCATTCACCGTCTACACCTATCATTCAGCTTTATGCGGATGCAATAACATGAAAGAACCAAACGCCAGGATGGCACGAATGATATTAAAATTATCAGAATACAAATTCGAAATTAAGCACAAACCCGGAAAAACTAACATCGTCCCTGACGTATTGAGCAGGACAGAAATTAATTACGACATTCAGGACTCGTCTACCAAGCGCACAAAGCCTGACAACAACACACACGGTGACCAGGCTACACTCAACCAGGACAAGACCGATCGAAAAAAGGCCGAACAACACACCGAAGACCAAATCGTAGGTCAAGGAGATAGCTCAGCTGATGATCTGGACGATCTATTCGGAGGTGAGGAGGAACTTCACCAGGAAGAAGCGATCTTCGAGATTAAAGCAGGAATGAACATGAGATAAGAACAAGAGAAAGACGAATTTTGCAAAAACATCATTCTAATCCTAGAGGGCAAACCAAATACATCACATCCAGAATTTCCAAAATTCCGGAAAACAAGCCGTCGCTACGAAATCAACAGCGATGGATTACTAACGATGCCTATGGGAACGAAGAAGCCAATCATAGCACCGCGCCATCTAATCAACGACATACTACAAGCATATCATGACAAGGCATTTGGTGGCGGACACTTCAGATCCAACAAGACTTTGGCAAAACTCACAGCAAAATATTACTGGTGTGGAATGACGCAAGATGTTATCAAATACATCAAAAGCTGTCACGAATGTCAATTACAAAAGAAAGACAAAGGCAAAAAGCCTGGACTCCTAAAACCGATCGAGATAAAGGAATGCGCGATCCTAGCCCACCTCGAGCTAGATTTCGTAGGACCTTTACCTCCAAGCCAAGGTAAAAAATTCATATTAGTCGGAACTTGCAGAGCAACGCACTTCGCAATGGCTAAGCCATTGTGCAGCGCGTCCGCAGAAACGGTCACCAACTTCTTATATGATATCATAACGACTTATGGAGTACCGCAAAAACTTTCAACAGATAATGGCACACACTTCAAGAATATTAAGCTGGACGATGTTTGCAAAAGTCTAGGCATCGAAAAAGTGCTCAGTTCCTCTTATTCTCCTCAAACGCAAGGAGGTGTCGAAAAACTCAACTCTACTCTCGTTAAAACATTGTCTTATTATGCAGAAGAACAAAATAAATTAAAATGGGCAGATTACATCAAATTCATAGTCTTTACATACAATACAACCCCTCTCATTCAATTTAAGGGACTAAGCCCATATTACATATTATACGGCCAACAACCAAATATGCCAATCGAAAATAAACTCGGCATAAATACGAAAGACAATCGAGACAGACTCGAAGAAATCGAAGAACTCAATCGTATCAGAAAAACCATCCCTGGAATTATCTACGCAAATCAAGTAAAAATGAAAGAAAATTATGACAAAAATCACGAAGAGGTCATCTTCAAAGAAGGAGACCAAGTCCTAATCGAAATACCCTTCAAGCACCCAGGAAAGTTCGCTGTTAAATACACCGGACCTTACAAAGTGCTTAGAAAGGTAACCAATCTCAACTACGAACTCGAAATCGAAGATAAGAAAGAAACGATTCACGTAAGACGCCTAAAACGATACATTGTACGGGATCATATTTCCGATGACAATTAACTTATAAGCCAAAACAAATTAGTATTATTATCAACTAGCTTTAAGAAACGGTGTCAATGACGTCAGGCATCGGTATAATAAGGAAAACATTAGGTTTATTTTACAACAAAAGATTCGTGTTCATCGACCACGAATCATTGTAGAAACACATGGTTGGGCCGTCGTTTCTTGTCGTTTCTTCGAAAAACGACAGTTGGCCAAAAAAACAGGGAATCTAAGTTCATGAGTTTTTTTTTCGATTTTTGATTATTTCCAAAAATTTCTAAATTAGTGTCGCAATATACTAATTTCGAGCCTTTGTTCTCGAGTTATGGCCAATTTTCACCTCAAAAATACAATTTTCTGGTCAACCAAAGGCTATCGCTGCAAATGGACGTCAGAGTCGTGTTCGGAGACTTCGAATGAGCCGGAATGGATATTTTCCGCTAGATTCAGAGATCTTTTTGAACTGGGTGAAAATTGGCTCAATATGGTACTCGAAAACGACTGTTTTCTTCGCAAACCGAGTGAGATTCGTCAAAACCGACCACGCCAATGATTTCGCCGTGGCCGAAAACCCCCATGTAGACACCTCGCGCGCCATTCGGGAGCAAACAATTTTTCGGCCAAAAAACAGCAAAGGGTTTAGTTCAAGGGTTTTTTCAATTTATGATGATTTCCAAAAATTTCTAAATTAAGGTCGCAATCTACTAATTTGAGGTCGCTGATTCCGAATCCGGCGTCCGTTTGTGGGTTCGAGCCTTTGTTCTCGAGTTATGGCCAATTTTCACCTGAAAAATTCAATTCTCTGGTCAACCAAAGGCTGTCGCTGCAAATGGACGTCAGATTCGTGTTCAGCAACCTCGAATTATTCTTAAAACACATGATTGGGCCGTCGTTTCTTGTCGTTTCTTCGAAAAACGACAGTTGGCCCAAAAAACAGGTAATCTAAGTTCATGAGTTTTTTTTCGATTTTTGATTATTTCCAAAAATTTCTAAATTAGTGTCGCAATATACCAATTTGAGGTCGCTGATTCCGAATCCGGCGTCCGTTTTTGGGTTCGAGCCCTTGTTCTCGAGTTATGGCCAATTTTCACCTCAAAAATAAAATTTTCTGGTCAACCAAAGGATATCGCTGCAAATGGACATCAGATTCGTGTTCAGCGACCACGAATCATTGTAGAAACACATGGTTGGGCCGTCGTTTCTTGTCGTTTCTTCGAAATACGACAGTTGGCCAAAAAAACAGGTAATCTAAGTTCATGAGTTTTTTTTGATTTTTGATTATTTCCAAAAATTTCTAAATTAAGGTCGCAATCTACTAATTTGAGGTCGCTGATTCCGAATCCGGCGTCCGTGTTTGGTTTCGAGCCTTTGTTCTCGAGTTATGGCCAGTTTTCACCTCAAAAATAAAATTTTCTGGTCAACCGAAGGCTGTTGCTGCAAATGGACGTCAGATTCGTGTTCAGCGACCTCGAATTATATTCAAAACACATGGTTGGGCCGTCGTTTCTTGTCGTTTCTTCGAAAAACGACAGTTGGCCAAAAAAACAGGGAATCTAAGTTCATGAGTTTTTTTTCGATTTTTGATTATTTCCAAAAATTTCTAAATTAGTGTCGCAATATACTAATTTCAGGTCGCTGATTCCGACACCGGCTTCCTTTTTTGGTTTCGAGCCTTTGTTCTCGAGTTATGGCCAATTTTCACCTCAAAAATACAATTTTCTGGTCAACCAAAGGCTATCGCCGCAAATGGACGTCAGAGTCGTGTTCGGAGACTTCGAATGAGCCGGAATGGATGTTTTCCGCTAGATTCAGAGATCTTTTTGAACTGGGTGAAAATTGGCTCAATATGGTACTCGAAAACGACTGTTTTCTTCGCAAACCGAGTGAGATTCGTCAAAACCGACCGCGCCATTGATTTCGCCGTGGCCGAAAACCCCCATGTAGACACCGCGCTCGCCATTCGGGAGCAAACAATTTTTTGGCCAAAAAACAGCAAAGGGTTTAGTTCAAGGGTTTTTTCAATTTATGATGATTTCCAAAAATTTCTAAATTAAGGTCGCAATCTACTAATTTGAGGTCGCTGATTCCGAATCCGGCGTCCGTTTGTGGGTTCGAGCCTTTGTTCTCGAGTTATGGCCAATTTTCACCTGAAAAATTCAATTCTCTGGTCAACCAAAGGCTGTCGCTGCAAATGGACATCAGAATCGTGTTCGGCGACTTCGAATGAGCCGGAATGGATGTTTTCCGCTAGATTCAGAGATCTTTTTGAACTGGGTGAAAATTGGCTCAATATGGTACTCGAAAACGACTGTTTTCTCGCAAACCGAGTGAGATTGGTCAAAACGGACCACGCAATTGATTTCGCCGTGGCCGAAAACCCCCATCTAGACACCTCGCGCGCCATTCGGGAGCAAAAAAATTTTTGGGCCAAAAAACAGCAAAGGGGTTAGTTCAAGGGTTTTTTCAATTTATGATGATTTCCAAAAATTTCGAAATTAGTGTCGCAATATACCAATTTGAGGTCGCTGATTCCGAATCCGGCGTCCGTTTGTGGGTTCGAGCCTTTGTTCTCGAGTTATGGCCAATTTTCACCTGAAAAATACAATTTTCTGGTCAACCAAAGGCTGTCGCTAGTGTTGGGCAGCCATCGATACTATCGTCGATAGTATCGATAGTTTTGTTTTCAACTATCGAAAACTATCGATAGTTTGTTTTTTGCTTCGATAGTCAAAAATATCGATGGTTTCATCGATAGTATCGATAGTTTTTTTGAACGAAAATCATGCAATTTTGGCCCATTTTGGGCAATTTTTTGCAAATTTTCCTAATTCTGACTTCAAATATACGCTAAAATATCCAAATTCAAGCAAAAAAGTCACGCCAAAGCTTGAAAAACTGTTTAAAAAAACAATTTGCTGAATTTACATAGGAAAGAAGATGGAAAACCCAGGGAAAACGGCAGAAAACAGTGAAAAAAGGAAGAAAATTGAGCTCACGATAGTATCGTCGATAGTATCGATAGTTTCATGCCTTCGATAGTTTACTATCGATAGTTTGGTTACCCGATAGTCCGAATATCGATAGTCCAAAACTATCGATATTGCCCAACACTAGCTGTCGCTGCAAATGGACGTCAGATTCGTGTTCAGCGACCTCGAATTATTCTTAAAACACATGGTTGGGCCGTCGTTTCTTGTCGTTTCTTCGAAAAACGACAGTTGGCCCACAAAATAGGGAATCTAAGTTCATGAGTTTTTTTTTTTTCGATTTTTGATTATTTCCAAAAATTTCTAAATTAAGTTCGCAATCTACTAATTTGAGGTCGCTGATTCCGAATCCGGCGTCCGTATTTGGTTTCGAGCCTTTGTTCTCGAGTTATGGCCAGTTTTCACCTCAAAAATAAAATTTTCTGGTCAACCGAAGGCTGTTGCTGCAAATGGACGTCAGATTCGTGTTCAGCGACCTCGCGGTGGCGCGGCGGCGCCGACCATACATCGACCTTCCGACTCAACTTTTGTTCTAATGCTCCAATTTGGATCGTGAAAAAACCATTCGATTCGTCTCGACGAGAGGATTCCAAAAATGTATTAGTTTTTGAAATTCGAGTGATTTTCGACCGAGTTACGGGCATTTCTCGGCGGCGCGGCGCGGCGCCGACCCATACATCGACCTTCCGACTCAACTTTTGTTCTAATGCTCCAATTTGGATCGTGAAAAAACCATTCGATTCGTCTCGACGAGAGGATTCCAAAAATGTATTAGTTTTTGAAATTTGAGCGATTTTCGACCGAGTTACGGGCATTTCTCGGCGGCGCGGCGGCGCCGACCATACATCGACCTTCCGACTCAACTTTTGTTCTAATGCTCCAATTTGGATCGTGAAAAAACCATTCGATTCGTCTCGACGAGAGGATTCCAAAAATGTATTAGTTTTTGAAATTCGAGTGATTTTCGACCGAGTTACGGGCATTTCTCTGCGGCGCGGCGCGGCGGCGCCGACCCATACATCGACCTTCCGACTCAACTTTTGTTCTAATGCTCCAATTTGGATCGTGAAAAAACCATTCGATTCGTCTCGACGAGAGGATTCCAAAAATGTATTAGTTTTTGAAATTCGAGTGATTTTCGACCGAGTTACGGGCATTTCTCGGCGGCGCGGGGCGGCGCCGACCCATACATCGACCTTCCGACTCAACTTTTGTTCTAATGCTCCAATTTGGATCGTGAAAAAACCATTCGATTCGTCTCGACGAGAGGATTCCAAAAATGTATTAGTTTTTGAAATTCGAGTGATTTTCGACCGAGTTACGGGCATTTCTCTGCGGCGCGGCGCGACGCCGACCCATACATCGACCTTCCGACTCAACTTTTGTTCTATTGCTCCAATTTGGATCGTGAAAAAACCATTCGATTCGTCTCGACGAGAGGATTCCAAAAATGTATTAGTTTTTGAAATTCGAGTGATTTTCGACCGAGTTACGGGCATTTCTCTGCGGCGCGGCGCGGCGCCGACCCATACATCGACCTTCCGACTCAACTTTTGTTCTAATGCTCCAATTTGGATTGTGGAAAAACCATTCGATTCGTCTCGACGAGAGGATTCCAAAAATGTATTAGTTTTTGAAATTCGAGCGATTCTCGACCGAGTTACGGGCATTACTCTGCGGCGCGGCGCGGCGCCGACCCATACATCGACCTTCCGACTCAACTTTTGTTCTTTTAAAATTATTCAATTGAAGTAAAGTTTTGATACATTTTCTGAAGTATTGTTGTTTATTCCGACCCGAAGGAAAAGTTATAATTTTTGAGCCGAAAGAGCAAGTTCCTATTTTTGTTAATTATGTGCTCATTTATACAAAAGATATTTTAGTTTCGCTTATGCCTCCACCTTTCCAAACCCGAATGAAAATTCATAAACACCGAAGGCATTGATGAACTTGGAGGGAGTGTAAACGTCATCAGGTGAGTGTGAGTCACTCTGCCACAACGCTACGGGCATTTCTCGGCGGCGCGGCGGCGCCGACCATACATCGACCTTCCGACTCAACTTTTGTTCTAATGCTCCAATTTGGATCGTGAAAAAACCATTCGATTCGTCTCGACGAGAGGATTCCAAAAATGTATTAGTTTTTGAAATTCGAGTGATTTTCGACCGAGTTACGGGCATTTCTCTGCGGCGCGGCGCGGCGGCGCCGACCCATACATCGACCTTCCGACTCAACTTTTGTTCTAATGCTCCAATTTGGATCGTGAAAAAACCATTCGATTCGTCTCGACGAGAGGATTCCAAAAATGTATTAGTTTTTGAAATTTGAGCGATTTTCGACCGAGTTACGGGCATTTCTCTGCGGCGCGGCGGCGCCGACCATACATCGACCTTCCGACTCAACTATCGTTCTAATGCTCCAATTTGGATCGTGAAAAAACCATTCGATTCGTCTCGACGAGAGGATTCCAAAAATGTATTAGTATTTGCAATTCGAGTGATTTTCGACCGAGTTACGGGCATTTCTCTGCGGCGCGGCGCGGCGCCGACCCATACATCGACCTTCCGACTCAACTTTTGTTCTAATGCTCCAATTTGGATCGTGAAAAAACCATTCGATTCGACTCGACGAGAGGATTCCAAAAATGTATTAGTTTTTGAAATTCGAGTGATTTTCGACCGAGTTACGGGCATTTCTCTGCGGCGCGGCGCGGCGGCGCCGACCCATACATCGACCTTCCGACTCAACTTTTGTTCTAATGCTCCAATTTGGATCGTGAAAAAACCATTCGATTCGACTCGACGAGAGGATTCCAAAAATGTATTAGTTTTTGAAATTCGAGTGATTTTCGACCGAGTTACGGGCATTTCTCTGCGGCGCGGCGCGGCGCCGACCCATACATCGACCTTCCGACTCAACTTTTGTTCTATTGCTCCAATTTGGATCGTGAAAAAACCATTCGATTCGTCTCGACGAGAGGATTCCAAAAATGTATTAGTTTTTGAAATTCGAGTGATTTTCGACCGAGTTACGGGCATTTCTCTGCGGCGCGGCGGCGGCGCCGACCCATACATCGACCTTCCGACTCAACTTTTGTTCTAATGCTCCAATTTGGATCGTGAAAAAACCATTCGATTCGTCTCGACGAGAGGATTCCAAAAATGTATTAGTTTTTGAAATTTGAGCGATTTTCGACCGAGTTACGGGCATTTCTCGGCGGCGCGGCGGCGCCGACCATACATCGACCTTCCGACTCAACTTTTGTTCTAATGCTCCAATTTGGATCGTGAAAAAACCAATCGATTCGTCTCGACGAGAGGATTCCAAAAATGTATTAGTTTTTGAAATTCGAGTGATTTTCGACCGAGTTACGGGCATTTCTCTGCGGCGCGGCGCGGCGCCGACCCATACATCGACCTTCCGACTCAACTTTTGTTCTATTGCTCCAATTTGGATCGTGAAAAAACCATTCGATTCGTCTCGACGAGAGGATTCCAAAAATGTATTAGTTTTTGAAATTCGAGTGATTTTCGACCGAGTTACGGGCATTTCTCGGCGGCGCTGCGCGGCGCCGACCCATACATCGACCTTCCGACTCAACTTTTGTTCTAATGCTCCAATTTGGATCGTGAAAAAACCATTCGATTCGACTCGACGAGAGGATTCCAAAAATGTATTAGTTTTTGAAATTCGAGTGATTTTCGACCGAGTTACGGGCATTTCTCTGCGGCGCGGCGCGGCGCCGACCCATACATCGACCTTCCGACTCAACTTTTGTTCTATTGCTCCAATTTGGATCGTGAAAAAACCATTCGATTCGTCTCGACGAGAGGATTCCAAAAATGTATTAGTTTTTGAAATTCGAGTGATTTTCGACCGAGTTACGGGCATTTCTCTGCGGCGCGGCGCGGCGGCGCCGACCCATACATCGACCTTCCGACTCAACTTTTGTTCTAATGCTCCAATTTGGATCGTGAAAAAACCATTCGATTCGTCTCGACGAGAGGATTCCAAAAATGTATTAGTTTTTGAAATTCGAGTGATTTTCGACCGAGTTACGGGCATTTCTCGGCGGCGCTGCGCGGCGCCGACCCATACATCGACCTTCCGACTCAACTTTTGTTCTAATGCTCCAATTTGGATCGTGAAAAAACCATTCGATTCGACTCGACGAGAAGATTCCAAAAATGTATTAGTTTTTGAAATTCGAGTGATTTTCGACCGAGTTACGGGCATTTCTCTGCGGCGCGGCGCGGCGCCGACCCATACATCGACCTTCCGACTCAACTTTTGTTCTATTGCTCCAATTTGGATCGTGAAAAAACCATTCGATTCGTCTCGACGAGAGGATTCCAAAAATGTATTAGTTTTTGAAATTCGAGTGATTTTCGACCGAGTTACGGGCATTTCTCTGCGGCGCGGCGCGGCGGCGCCGACCCATACATCGACCTTCCGACTCAACTTTTGTTCTAATGCTCCAATTTGGATCGTGAAAAAACCATTCGATTCGTCTCGACGAGAGGATTCCAAAAATGTATTAGTTTTTGAAATTTGAGCGATTTTCGACCGAGTTACGGGCATTTCTCGGCGGCGCGGCGGCGCCGACCATACATCGACCTTCCGACTCAACTTTTGTTCTAATGCTCCAATTTGGATCGTGAAAAAACCAATCGATTCGTCTCGAAGAGAGTATTCCAAAAATGTATTAGTTTTTGAAATTCGAGTGATTTTCGACCGAGTTACGGGCATTTCTCGGCGGCGCTGCGCGGCGCCGACCCATACATCGACCTTCCGACTCAACTTTTGTTCTATTGCTCCAATTTGGATCGTGAAAAAACCATTCGATTCGTCTCGACGAGAGGATTCCAAAAATGTATTCGTTTTTGAAATTCGAGTGATTTTCGACCGAGTTACGGGCATTTCTCTGCGGCGCGGCGGCGCCGACCATACATCGACCTTCCGACTCAACTTTCGTTCTAATGCTCCAATTTGGATCGTGAAAAAACCATTCGATTCGTCTCGACGAGAGGATTCCAAAAATGTATTAGTTTTTGAAATTCGAGTGATTTTCGACCGAGTTACGGGCATTTCTCTGCGGCGCGGCGGCGCCGACCATACATCGACCTTCCGACTCAACTTTCGTTCTAATGCTCCAATTTGGATCGTGAAAAAACCATTCGATTCGTCTCGACGAGAGGATTCCAAAAATGTATTAGTTTTTGAAATTCGAGTGATTTTCGACCGAGTTACGGGCATTTCTCGGCGGCGCGGCGCGGCGCCGACCCATACATCGACCTTCCGACTCAACTTTTGTTCTATTGCTCCAATTTGGATCGTGAAAAAACCATTCGATTCGTCTCGACGAGAGGATTCCAAAAATGTATTAGTTTTTGAAATTCGAGTGATTTTCGACCGAGTTACGGGCATTTCTCTGCGGCGCGGCGCGGCGGCGCCGACCCATACATCGACCTTCCGACTCAACTATTTTTCTCATGCTACAATAGGGATCGTGAAAAACCATTCGATTCGTCTCGACGAGAGGATTCCAAAATTGTATTAGTTTTTGAAATTTGAGCGATTTTCGACCGAGTTACGGGCATTTCTCGGCGGCGCGGCGGCGCCGACCATACATCGACCTTCCGACTCAACTTTTGTTCTAATGCTCCAATTTGGATCGTGAAAAAACCATTCGATTCGTCTCGACGAGAGGATTCCAAAAATGTATTAGTTTTTGAAATTCGAGTGATTTTCGACCGAGTTACGGGCATTTCTCGGCGGCGCGGCGGCGCCGACCATACATCGACCTTCCGACTCAACTTTTGTTCTAATGCTCCAATTTGGATCGTGAAAAAACCATTCGATTCGTCTCGACGAGGGGATTCCAAAAATGTATTAGTTTTTGAAATTCGAGTGATTTTCGACCGAGTTACGGGCATTTCTCTGCGGCGCGGCGCGGCGCCGACCCATACATCGACCTTCCGACTCAACTTTTGTTCTAATGCTCCAATTTGGATCGTGAAAAAACCATTCGATTCGTCTCGACGAGAGGATTCCAACACTGTATTAGTTTTTGAAATTCGAGTGATTTTCGACCGAGTTACGGGCATTTCTCTGCGGCGCGGCGCGGCGCCGACCCATACATCGACCTTCCGACTCAACTTTTGTTCTAATGCTCCAATTTGGATCGTGAAAAAACCATTCGATTCGTCTCGACGAGAGGATTCCAAAAATGTATTCGTTTTTGAAATTCGAGTGATTTTCGACCGAGTTACGGGCATTTCTCTGCGGCGCGGCGGCGCCGACCATACATCGACCTTCCGACTCAACTTTCCTTCTAATGCTCCAATTTGGATCGTGAAAAAACCATTCGATTCGTCTCGACGAGAGGATTCCAAAAATGTATTAGTTTTTGAAATTCGAGTGATTTTCGACCGAGTTACGGGCATTTCTCGGCGGCGCGGCGCGGCGGCGCCGACCCATACATCGACCTTCCGACTCAACTTTTTTTCTAATGCTCCAATTTGGATCGTGAAAAAACCATTCGATTCGTCTCGACGAGAGGATTCCAAAATTGTATTAGTTTTTGAAATTTGAGCGATTTTCGACCGAGTTACGGGCATTTCTCGGCGGCGCGGCGGCGCCGACCATACATCGACCTTCCGACTCAACTTTTGTTCTAATGCTCCAATTTGGATCGTGAAAAAACCATTCGATTCGTCTCGACGAGAGGATTCCAAAAATGTATTAGTTTTTGAAATTCGAGTGATTTTCGACCGAGTTACGGGCATTTCTCTGCGGCGCGGCGCGGCGCCGACCCATACATCGACCTTCCGACTCAACTTTTGTTCTAATGCTCCAATTTGGATCGTGAAAAACCATTCGATTCGTCTCGACGAGAGGATTCCAAAAATGTATTAGTTTTTGAAATTCGAGTGATTTTCGACCGAGTTACGGGCATTTCTCTGCGGCGCGGCGGCGCCGACCATACATCGACCTTCCGACTCAACTTTTGTTCTAATGCTCCAATTTGGATCGTGAAAAAACCAATCGATTCGTCTCGAAGAGAGTATTCCAAAAATGTATTAGTTTTTGAAATTCGAGTGATTTTCGACCGAGTTACGGGCATTTCTCGGCGGCGCTGCGCGGCGCCGACCCATACATCGACCTTCCGACTCAACTTTTGTTCTATTGCTCCAATTTGGATCGTGAAAAACCATTCGATTCGTCTCGACGAGAGGATTCCAAAAATGTATTAGTTTTTGAAATTCGAGTGATTTTCGACCGAGTTACGGGCATTTCTCTGCGGCGCGGCGGCGCCGACCATACATCGACCTTCCGACTCAACTTTCGTTCTAATGCTCCAATTTGGATCGTGAAAAAACCATTCGATTCGTCTCGACGAGAGGATTCCAAAAATGTATTAGTTTTTGAAATTCGAGTGATTTTCGACCGAGTTACGGGCATTTCTCTGCGGCGCGGCGGCGCCGACCATACATCGACCTTCCGACTCAACTTTCGTTCTAATGCTCCAATTTGGATCGTGAAAAACCATTCGATTCGTCTCGACGAGAGGATTCCAAAAATGTATTAGTTTTTGAAATTCGAGTGATTTTCGACCGAGTTACGGGCATTTCTCGGCGGCGCGGCGCGGCGCCGACCCAAACAACGACCATCCGACTCAACTTTTGTACTATTGCTCCAATTAGGATCGTGAAAAACCATTCGATTCGTCTCGACGAGAGGATTCCAAAAATGTATTAGTTTTTGAAATTCGAGTGATTTTCGACCGAGTTACGGGCATTTCTCTGCGGCGCGGCGCGGCGGCGCCGACCCATACATCGACCTTCCGACTCAACTTTTTTTCTAATGCTCCAATTTGGATCGTGAAAAAACCATTCGATTCGTCTCGACGAGAGGATTCCAAAATTGTATTAGTTTTTGAAATTTGAGCGATTTTCGACCGAGTTACGGGCATTTCTCGGCGGCGCGGCGGCGCCGACCATACATCGACCTTCCGACTCAACTTTTGTTCTAATGCTCCAATTTGGATCGTGAAAAAACCATTCTATTCGTCTCGACGAGAGGATTCCAAAAATGTATTAGTTTTTGAAATTCGAGTGATTTTCGACCGAGTTACGGGCATTTCTCTGCGGCGCGGCGCGGCGGCGCCGACCCATACATCGACCTTCCGACTCAACTTTTGTTCTATTGCTCCAATTTGGATCGTGAAAAAACCATTCGATTCGTCTCGACGAGAGGATTCCAAAAATGTATTAGTTTTTGAAGTTCGAGTGATTTTCGACCGAGTTACGGGCATTTCTCTGCGGCGCGGCGCGGCGCCGACCCATACATCGACCTTCCGACTCAACTTTTTTTCTAATGCTCCAATTTGGATCGTGAAAAAACCATTCGATTCGTCTCGACGAGAGGATTCCAAAATTGTATTAGTTTTTGAAATTTGAGCGATTTTCGACCGAGTTACGGGCATTTCTCGGCGGCGCGGCGGCGCCGACCATACATCGACCTTCCGACTCAACTTTTGTTCTAATGCTCCAATTTGGATCGTGAAAAAACCATTCGATTCGTCTCGACGAGAGGATTCCAAAAATGTATTAGTTTTTGAAATTCGAGTGATTTTCGACCGAGTTACGGGCATTTCTCGGCGGCGCGGCGGCGCCGACCATACATCGACCTTCCGACTCAACTTTTGTTCTAATGCTCCAATTTGGATCGTGAAAAAACCATTCGATTCGTCTCGACGAGGGGATTCCAAAAATGTATTAGTTTTTGAAATTCGAGTGATTTTCGACCGAGTTACGGGCATTTCTCTGCGGCGCGGCGCGGCGCCGACCCATACATCGACCTTCCGACTCAACTTTTGTTCTAATGCTCCAATTTGGATCGTGAAAAAACCATTCGATTCGTCTCGACGAGAGGATTCCAAAAATGTATTAGTTTTTGAAATTCGAGTGATTTTCGACCGAGTTACGGGCATTTCTCTGCGGCGCGGCGGCGCCGACCCATACATCGACCTTCCGACTCAACTTTCCTTCTAATGCTCCAATTTGGATCGTGAAAAAACCATTCGATTCGTCTCGACGAGAGGATTCCAAAAATGTATTAGTTTTTGAAATTCGAGTGATTTTCGACCGAGTTACGGGCATTTCTCGGCGGCGCGGCGCGGCGGCGCCGACCCATACATCGACCTTCCGACTCAACTTTTTTTCTAATGCTCCAATTTGGATCGTGAAAAAACCATTCGATTCGTCTCGACGAGAGGATTCCAAAATTGTATTAGTTTTTGAAATTTGAGCGATTTTCGACCGAGTTACGGGCATTTCTCGGCGGCGCGGCGGCGCCGACCATACATCGACCTTCCGACTCAACTTTTGTTCTAATGCTCCAATTTGGATCGTGAAAAAACCATTCGATTCGTCTCGACGAGAGGATTCCAAAAATGTATTAGTTTTTGAAATTCGAGTGATTTTCGACCGAGTTACGGGCATTTCTCTGCGGCGCGGCGCGGCGCCGACCCATACATCGACCTTCCGACTCAACTTTTGTTCTAATGCTCCAATTTGGATCGTGAAAAAACCATTCGATTCGTCTCGACGAGAGGATTCCAAAAATGTATTAGTTTTTGAAATTCGAGTGATTTTCGACCGAGTTACGGGCATTTCTCTGCGGCGCGGCGGCGCCGACCATACATCGACCTTCCGACTCAACTTTTGTTCTAATGCTCCAATTTGGATCGTGAAAAAACCAATCGATTCGTCTCGAAGAGAGTATTCCAAAAATGTATTAGTTTTTGAAATTCGAGTGATTTTCGACCGAGTTACGGGCATTTCTCGGCGGCGCTGCGCGGCGCCGACCCATACATCGACCTTCCGACTCAACTTTTGTTCTATTGCTCCAATTTGGATCGTGAATAACCATTCGATTCGTCTCGACGAGAGGATTCCAAAAATGTATTAGTTTTTGAAATTCGAGTGATTTTCGACCGAGTTACGGGCATTTCTCTGCGGCGCGGCGGCGCCGACCATACATCGACCTTCCGACTCAACTTTCGTTCTAATGCTCCAATTTGGATCGTGAAAAACCATTCGATTCGTCTCGACGAGAGGATTCCAAAAATGTATTAGTTTTTGAAATTCGAGTGATTTTCGACCGAGTTACGGGCATTTCTCTGCGGCGCGGCGGCGCCGACCATACATCGACCTTCCGACTCAACTTTCGTTCTAATGCTCCAATTTGGATCGTGAAAAAACCATTCGATTCGTCTCGACGAGAGGATTCCAAAAATGTATTAGTTTTTGAAATTCGAGTGATTTTCGACCGAGTTACGGGCATTTCTCGGCGGCGCGGCGCGGCGCCGACCCA
Organism: Pseudococcus jackbeardsleyi; assembly: GCA_038380155.1. Lineage (NCBI taxonomy): Eukaryota > Metazoa > Arthropoda > Insecta > Hemiptera > Pseudococcidae > Pseudococcus > Pseudococcus jackbeardsleyi. Next base: position 105,462 of record JAZDXF010000205.1, read on the forward strand.
TACATCGACCTTCCGACTCAACTTTTGTTCTATTGCTCCAATTTGGATCGTGAAAAAACCATTCGATTCGTCTCGACGAGAGGATTCCAAAAATGTATTAGTTTTTGAAATTCGAGTGATTTTCGACCGAGTTACGGGCATTTCTCTGCGGCGCGGCGCGGCGGCGCCGACCCATACATCGACCTTCCGACTCAACTTTTTTTCTAATGCTCCAATTTGGATCGTGAAAAAACCATTCGATTCGTCTCGACGAGAGGATTCCAAAATTGTATTAGTTTTTGAAATTTGAGCGATTTTCGACCGAGTTACGGGCATTTCTCGGCGGCGCGGCGGCGCCGACCATACATCGACCTTCCGACTCAACTTTTGTTCTAATGCTCCAATTTGGATCGTGAAAAACCATTCTATTCGTCTCGACGAGAGGATTCCAAAAATGTATTAGTTTTTGAAATTCGAGTGATTTTCGACCGAGTTACGGGCATTTCTCTGCGGCGCGGCGCGGCGCCGACCCATACATCGACCTTCCGACTCAACTTTTGTTCTATTGCTCCAATTTGGATCGTGAAAAAACCATTCGATTCGTCTCGACGAGAGGATTCCAAAAATGTATTAGTTTTTGAAGTTCGAGTGATTTTCGACCGAGTTACGGGCATTTCTCTGCGGCGCGGCGCGGCGGCGCCGACCCATACATCGACCTTCCGACTCAACTTTTTTTCTAATGCTCCAATTTGGATCGTGAAAAAACCATTCGATTCGTCTCGACGAGAGGATTCCAAAATTGTATTAGTTTTTGAAATTTGAGCGATTTTCGACCGAGTTACGGGCATTTCTCGGCGGCGCGGCGGCGCCGACCATACATCGACCTTCCGACTCAACTTTTGTTCTAATGCTCCAATTTGGATCGTGAAAAAACCATTCGATTCGTCTCGACGAGAGGATTCCAAAAATGTATTAGTTTTTGAAATTCGAGTGATTTTCGACCGAGTTACGGGCATTTCTCGGCGGCGCGGCGGCGCCGACCATACATCGACCTTCCGACTCAACTTTTGTTCTAATGCTCCAATTTGGATCGTGAAAAAACCATTCGATTCGTCTCGACGAGGGGATTCCAAAAATGTATTAGTTTTTGAAATTCGAGTGATTTTCGACCGAGTTACGGGCATTTCTCTGCGGCGCGGCGCGGCGCCGACCCATACATCGACCTTCCGACTCAACTTTTGTTCTAATGCTCCAATTTGGATCGTGAAAAAACCATTCGATTCGTCTCGACGAGTGGATTCCAAAAATGTATTAGTTTTTGAAATTCGAGTGATTTTCGACCGAGTTACGGGCATTTCTCTGCGGCGCGGCGCGGCGCCGACCCATACATCGACCTTCCGACTCAACTTTTGTTCTAATGCTCCAATTTGGATCGTGAAAAAACCATTCGATTCGTCTCGACGAGAGGATTCCAAAAATGTATTAGTTTTTGAAATTCGAGTGATTTTCGACCGAGTTACGGGCATTTCTCTGCGGCGCGGCGGCGCCGACCATACATCGACCTTCCGACTCAACTTTCGTTCTAATGCTCCAATTTGGATCGTGAAAAAACCATTCGATTCGTCTCGACGAGAGGATTCCAAAATGTATTAGTTTTTGAAATTCGAGTGATTTTCGACCGAGTTACGGGCATTTCTCGGCGGCGCGGCGCGGCGCCGACCCATACATCGACCTTCCGACTCAACTTTTGTTCTATTGCTCCAATTTGGATCGTGAAAAAACCATTCGATTCGTCTCGACGAGAGGATTCCAAAAATGTATTAGTTTTTGAAATTCGAGTGATTTTCGACCGAGTTACGGGCATTTCTCTGCGGCGCGGCGCGGCGGCGCCGACCCATACATCGACCTTCCGACTCAACTTTTTTTCTAATGCTCCAATTTGGATCGTGAAAAAACCATTCGATTCGTCTCGACGAGAGGATTCCAAAATTGTATTAGTTTTTGAAATTTGAGCGATTTTCGACCGAGTTACGGGCATTTCTCGGCGGCGCGGCGGCGCCGACCATACATCGACCTTCCGACTCAACTTTTGTTCTAATGCTCCAATTTGGATCGTGAAAAAACCATTCGATTCGTCTCGACGAGAGGATTCCAAAAATGTATTAGTTTTTGAAATTCGAGTGATTTTCGACCGAGTTACGGGCATTTCTCTGCGGCGCGGCGCGGCGCCGACCCATACATCGACCTTCCGACTCAACTTTTGTTCTAATGCTCCAATTTGGATCGTGAAAAAACCATTCGATTCGTCTCGACGAGAGGATTCCAAAAATGTATTAGTTTTTGAAATTAGAGTGATTTTCGACCGAGTTACGGGCATTTCTCTGCGGCGCGGCGCGGCGGCGCCGACCCATACATCGACCTTCCGACTCAACTATTGTTCTAATGCTCCAATTTGGATCGTGAAAAAACCATTCGATTCGTCTCGACGAGAGGATTCCAAAAATGTATTAGTTTTTGAAATTCGAGTGATTTTCGACCGAGTTACGGGCATTTCTCTGCGGCGCGGCGCGGCGCCGACCCATACATCGACCTTCCGACTCAACTTTTGTTCTAATGCTCCAATTTGGATCGTGAAAAAACCATTCGATTCGTCTCGACGAGAGAATTCCAAAATGTATTAGTTTTTGAAATTCGAGTGATTTTCGACCGAGTTACGGGCATTTCTCTGCGGCGCGGCGGCGGCGCCGACCATACATCGACCTTCCGACTCAACCTTTGTTCTAATGCTCCAATTTGATCGTGAAAAAACCATTCGATTCGTCTCGACGAGAGGATTCCAAAATGTATTAGTTATTGATATTCGAGTGATTTTCGACCGAGTTACGGGCATTACTCTCCGGCGCGGCGCGGCGGCGCCGACCCATACATCGACCTTCCGACTCAACTTTTTTCTAATGCTCCAATTTGGATCGTGAAAAGCCATTCGATTCGTCTCGACGAGAGGATTCCAAAATGTATTAGTTTTTGAAATTCGAGTGATTTTCGACCGAGTTACGGGCATTTCTCTGCGGCGCGGCGCGGCGCCGACCAATACATCGACCTTCCGACTCAACTTTTGTTCTAATGCTCCAATTTGGATCGTGAAAAAACCATTCGATTCGTCTCGACGAGAGGATTCCAAAAATGTATTAGTTTTTGAAATTTGAGCGATTTTCGACCGAGTTACGGGCATTTCTCGGCGGCGCGGCGGCGCCGACCATACATCGACCTTCCGACTCAACTTTTGTTCTAATGCTCCAATTTGGATCGTGAAAAAACCATTCGATTCGTCTCGACGAGGGGATTCCAAAAATGTATTAGTTTTTGAAATTCGAGTGATTTTCGACCGAGTTACGGGCATTTCTCTGCGGCGCGGCGCGGCGCCGACCCATACATCGACCTTCCGACTCAACTTTTGTTCTAATGCTCCAATTTGGATCGTGAAAAAACCATTCGATTCGTCTCGACGAGAGGATTCCAAAAATGTATTAGTTTTTGAAATTCGAGTGATTTTCGACCGAGTTACGGGCATTTCTCTGCGGCGCGGCGCGGCGGCGCCGACCCATACATCGACCTTCCGACTCAACTTTTTTTCTAATGCTCCAATTTGGATCGTGAAAAAACCATTCGATTCGTCTCGACGAGAGGATTCCAAAATTGTATTAGTTTTTGAAATTTGAGCGATTTTCGACCGAGTTACGGGCATTTCTCGGCGGCGCGGCGCGGCGGCGCCGACCCATACATCGACCTTCCGACTCAACTTTTTTTCTAATGCTCCAATTTGGATCGTGAAAAAACCATTCGATTCGTCTCGACGAGAGGATTCCAAAATTGTATTAGTTTTTGAAATTTGAGCGATTTTCGACCGAGTTACGGGCATTTCTCGGCGGCGCGGCGGCGCCGACCATACATCGACCTTCCGACTCAACTTTTGTTCTAATGCTCCAATTTGGATCGTGAAAAAACCATTCGATTCGTCTCGACGAGAGGATTCCAAAAATGTATTAGTTTTTGAAATTCGAGTGATTTTCGACCGAGTTACGGGCATTTCTCGGCGGCGCGGCGGCGCCGACCCATACATCGACCTTCCGACTCAACTTTTTTTCTAATGCTCCAATTTGGATCGTGAAAAAACCATTCGATTCGTCTCGACGAGAGGATTCCAAAATTGTATTAGTTTTTGAAATTTGAGCGATTTTCGACCGAGTTACGGGCATTTCTCGGCGGCGGGGCGGGGGGGCGTACCATACATCGACCTTCCGACTCAACTTTTGTTCTAATGCTCCAATTTGGATCGTGAAAAAACCATTCGATTCGTCTCGACGAGAGGATTCCAAAAATGTATTAGTTTTTGAAATTCGAGTGATTTTCGACCGAGTTACGGGCATTTCTCTGCGGCGCGGCGCGGCGCCGACCCATACATCGACCTTCCGACTCAACTTTTGTTCTAATGCTCCAATTTGGATCGTGAAAAAACCATTCGATTCGTCTCGACGAGAGGATTCCAAAATGTATTAGTTTTTGAAATTCGAGTGATTTTCGACCGAGTTACGGGCATTTCTCTGCGGCGCGGCGCGGCGCCGACCCATACATCGACCTTCCGACTCAACTTTTGTTCTAATGCTCCAATTTGGATCGTGAAAAACCATTCGATTCGTCTCGACGAGAGAATTCCAAAAATGTATTAGTTTTTGAAATTCGAGTGATTTTCGACCGAGTTACGGGCATTTCTCTGCGGCGCGGCGGCGGCGCCGACCATACATCGACCTTCCGACTCAACTTTTGTTCTAATGCTCCAATTTGGATCGTGAAAAACCATTCGATTCGTCTCGACGAGAGGATTCCAAAATGTATTAGTTTTTGAAATTTGAGCGATTTTCGACCGAGTTACGGGCATTTCTCTGCGGCGGCGCGGCGCCGACCCATACATCGACCTTCCGACTCAACTTTTTTTCTAATGCTCCAATTTGGATCGTGAAAAAGCCATTCGATTCGTCTCGACGAGAGGATTCCAAAAATGTATTAGTTTTTGAAATTCGAGTGATTTTCGACCGAGTTACGGGCATTTCTCTGCGGCGCGGCGCGGCGCCGACCAATACATCGACCTTCCGACTCAACTTTTGTTCTAATGCTCCAATTTGGATCGTGAAAAAACCATTCGATTCGTCTCGACGAGAGGATTCCAAAAATGTATTAGTTTTTGAAATTTGAGCGATTTTCGACCGAGTTACGGGCATTTCTCGGCGGCGCGGCGGCGCCGACCATACATCGACCTTCCGACTCAACTTTTGTTCTAATGCTCCAATTTGGATCGTGAAAAAACCATTCGATTCGTCTCGACGAGGGGATTCCAAAATGTATTAGTTTTTGAAATTCGAGTGATTTTCGACCGAGTTACGGGCATTTCTCTGCGGCGCGGCGCGGCGCCGACCCATACATCGACCTTCCGACTCAACTTTTGTTCTAATGCTCCAATTTGGATCGTGAAAAACCATTCGATTCGTCTCGACGAGAGGATTCCAAAAATGTATTAGTTTTTGAAATTCGAGTGATTTTCGACCGAGTTACGGGCATTTCTCTGCGGCGCGGCGGCGGCGCCGACCATACATCGAGCTTCCGACTCAACTTTTTTCTATTGCTCCAATTTGGAACGTGAAAAAACCATTCGATTCGTCTCGACGAGAGGATTCCAAAAATGTATTAGTTTTTGAAATTTGAGCGATTTTCGACCGAGTTACGGGCATTTCTCTGCGGCGCGGCGGGCGGCGCCGACCATACATCGACCTTCCGACTCAACTTTTGTTCTAATGCTCCGATTTGGATCGTGAAAAACCATTCGATTCGTCTCGACGAGAGGATTCCAAAATGTATTAGCTTTTTGGAATTTGATGTGATTTTCGACCGAGTTACGTAAGCATTTCTTCCGGCGCGGCGCGGCGCCGAACCATCCAGGCATCGGACCTTCCGACTCAACTTTTGTTCTAATGCTCCAATTTGGATCGTGAAAACCATTCGATTCGTCTCGACGAGGATCTCCAAAATGTATTAGTTTTTGAAATTTGATGCGATTTTCGACCGAGTTACGGGCATTTCTCTGCGGCATGCGGCGGGCGGCGCCGACCTATTGTACATCGACTCCTTCCGACTCAACTTTTGTTCTAATGCTTCAATTTGAATCGTGAAAAAAACCATTCGATCTGTCTCGACGAGAGTGTGATTCCAAAAATGTATTAGTTTTTGAAATTCGAGCTGATTTCTCAGACCGAGTTAGCGAAGGCATTTTCTTCTGCGATATGGCGCGGCGCCGACCCATACATCGACCTTCCGCCTCAACTTTTGTTCTAATGCTCCAATTTGGATCGTAGAAAAAAACCATTCGATTCGTCTCGACGAGAGGATTCCAAAATTGTGTATTAGTTTTTGAAATTTGAGCGATTTCTTCGACCGAGTTTACGGGGGCACTTCTTCCTCTGCGGCGCTGCGCGCGGCGCGCGGCGCCGACCTCATACATCGTACCTTCCGACTCAACTTTCTTTGTTCTTAATGCTCCAATTTGGATCGTGAAAAACTATTCGATTCGTCTCGACGAGAGGATTCCCAAAATGTATTAGTTTTTGAAATTTGAGTGATTTTCGACCCGAGTTACGGGCATTTCTTCATAGCGGCGCTGGCGTGCGGCGCCGACCCAATACATCGACCTTCCTGACTCAACTTTTGTTCTAATGCTGCTCCAATTTGGATCGTGAAAAACCATTCTGATTCGTCTCGACGAGAGGATTCCAAAAATGTATTAGGTTTTTGAAATTTCCGAGCGATTTCTCGACCGAGTTACGGGCATTTTCTCGTGCGGCATATGATATGGCGCGGCGGCGCCGACCGCATACATCGACCCTTCCGACTCAACTTTTGTTCACGTAATGCTCCAATTTGGATCGTGAAAAACCATTCGATTCGTCTCGACGAGAGGGATTCCAAAATGTATTAGTTTTTGAAATTTGAGTGATTTTCGACCGAGTTACGCAAGAGCCGATTTCATATCTGCGGCGGCGCCGACCATACATCGACCTTCCTGGACTCAACTTTTGTTCTAATGCTCCAATTTGATCGTGAAAAACGGCATTCGATTCGTCTCGACGGAGAGAAAGATCTCCAAAAATGTATGTGAGTTTTGAAATCTTGAGTGATTTTCGACCGAGTTACGGGCATTTCTTCCGCAGCGATAAAGCGGCAGGCGGCGCCGACCATACATCGACCTTCCGACTCAACTTTTGTCTCTAATGCTCCAATTTGGGATCGTGAAAAACCATTCGATTCGTCTCGACGAGAGGATCTCCAAAAATGTATTAGTTTTTGAAATTCGAGTGATTTTCGCGACCGAGTTACGGGCATTTCGATCTGCGGCGGCGGCGCGGCGCCGACCCATACATCGACCTTCCGACTCAACTTCTTGTTCTAATGCTCCAATTTGGATCGTGAAAAACCATTCCGATCTTCGTCCTCGACGAGAGGATCTCCAAAAATGTATTAGTTTTTGAAATTTCGGGAGTGATTTTCGACCGAGTTACGGGCATTTCTTCTGCAGCGATAGCGGCGCGGTATATGCCGACCTATACATCGACTCTTCCGACTCAACTTTTGTTCTAATGCTCCAATTTGGATCGTGAAAAACCATTCGATCTCGTCTCGACGAGAGTGATTCCAAAAAATGTATTAGTACTTCTTGAAATTTGAGTGATTTTCGACCGAGTTACGGGCATTTCTCTCGCAGCGATATGCGTGCGCGGCGCCGACCATACATCGACCTTCCGACTCAATCTTTGTTCTAATGTTCCTAATTTGATCGTGAAAAAACCATTCGATTCGTCTCGGACGAGAGGATTCCAAAAAATGTATTAGTTTTTGAAATTTGAGCGATTTTCGATCGAGTTTAACGGGCATTTCTCTGCGGCGGCGGCGGCGGCGCCGACCCATAGCATCGACTCCTTCCGACTCAATCTTTTTTGTCTCTTAATGTCTCCAATTTGGATCGTGAAAACCATTCGATTCGTCTCGACGAGAGGATTCCAAAAATGTATTAGTTTTTGAAATTTGAGCGATTTTCGACCGAGTTACGTGGCATTTTCTTCCGCGGCGCGGCGCGGCGCCGACCCATACATCGACCTTCCGACTCAACTTTTTGTTCTAATGCTCCAATTTGGATCGTGAAAAAACCATCTCGATCTGTCTCGACGAGAGGGATTCCAAAATGTATTAGTTTTTGAAATTCGAGCAATTTTCGACCTGAGTTACGGGCATTTCTCTGCGGCGGCGGCGCGTTGCGCCGACCCATACATCGACCTTCCGACTCAACTTTTGTTCTAATGCTCCAATTTGGATCGTGAAAACCATCTGATTCGTCTCTGACGAGAGGATTCCAAAAATGTATTAGTTTTTGAAATTCGAGTGATTTTCGACCGAGTTACAAGGCATTTCTCTGCGGCAGCGGCGGCGCGGCGCCGACTCCATACATCGACCTTCCGACTCAACTTTTGTTCTAATGCTTCAATTTGGATCGTGAAAAACTATCTCGATTCGTCTCGGGACGAGAGGATTCCAAAAATGGCGAGTTTTTGAAATTTGGAGCGATTTTCGACCGAGTTGCGGGCATTTCTCTGCGTATGATATGGCGGGCGGCGTCGACCATACATCGACCTTCCGACTCAACTTTTGTTCTAATGCTCTAAATTGGATCGTGAAAAAACCATTCGATTCTGTCTCGACGAGAGGATTCCAAAAAATGCGAGTTTTTGAAATTTGGAGCGATTTTCGACCGAGTTACAGGCATTTCTCTGCGGCGAGGCGGCGCGGCGTCGACCATACATCGACCTTCCGACTCAACTTTTGTTCTAATGCTCCAATTTGGATCGTGAAAAACCATTCGATTCGTCTCGACGAGAGGATTCCAAAAATGTATGAGTTTTTGAAATTTGAGCGATTTTCGACCGAGTTACGGGCATTTCTCTGCAGCGGCGATGGGCGTAGCGCCGACCATACATCGACCTTCCGACTCAACTTTTGTTCTAATGCTCTAATTTGGATCGTGAAAAACTATCTGATCTGTCTCGATGAGGAGGATTCCAAAAATGTATGAGTTTTTGAAATTTGAGCGATTTTCGACCGAGTTACGGGCATTGCGGTGATGGCGGGCGGCGTCGACCATACATCGACCTTCCGACTCAACTTTTTGTTCTAATGTTCCGACGGATCGTGAAAAACCATCTGATTCGTCTCGACGAGAGGATTCCAAAATGTATGAGTTTTTGAAATTTGAGCGATTTTCGACCGAGTTACGGGCATTTCTCTGCGGTGGCGGCGGGCGGCGTCGACCATACATCGACCTTCCGACTCAACTTTTTGGTTCTAATGCTCCAATTTGGATCGTGAAAAACCATTCGATTCGTCTCGACGAGAGTGATTCCAAAATGTATGAGCTTTTGAAATTTGAGCGATTTTCGACCGAGTTATTGGCATTTTCGCAGCGGTGCGGCGGGCGGCGCCGACCATACATCGACCTTCCGACTCGCTAACTTTTGTTCTAATACTCCAATTTGGATCGTGAAAAAACCATTCGATCTGTCTCGACGAGAGGATTCCAAAAATGTATGAGTTTTTGAAATTTGAGTCATTTTCGACCGAGTTACGGGCATTACTTTCAGTAATATGCGCGGCGCGGCGTCGACCATACATCGACCTTCCGACTCAACTTTTAGTTCTAATGCTCCAATTTGGATCGTGAAAAACCAGTCGATCTGTCTCGACGAGAGGATTCCAAAAATGTATGAGTTTTTGAAATTTGAGCGATTTTCGACCGAGTTACGGGCGCATTTATATGCGACGCGGCGCGGCGTCGACCATACATCGACCTTCCGACTCAACTTTTGTTCTAATGCTCCAATTTGGATCGTGAAAAAACCATTCGATTCGTCTCGACGAGAGGATTCCAAAAATGTATGAGTTTTTGAAATTTGAGCGACTTTCGACCGAGTTACGGGCATTTCGCTGCGGCGGCGCGGCGCGGCGCCGACCATGCATCGACCTTCCGACTCAACTTTTGTTCTAATGCTCCAATTTGGATCGTGAAAAAACCATTCGATTCGTCTCGACGAGAGGATTCCAAAATGTGGCGAGTTTTTGAAATTTGATGATTTTCGACCGAGTTACGGGCATTTCTATGCGGCGGTGGCGGGCGGCGTCGACCATACATCAGACCTTCCGACTCAACTTTTGTTCTAATGTTCCAATTTGGATCGTGAAAAAACTCATTCAATTCGTCTCGACGAGAGGATTCCAAAATGTAATAGTTTTTGAAATTTGAGCGACTTTCTCGACCGAGTTACGGGCATTTCTCGTTGCGGCGGCGCGGCGTGGCGCCGACCATGCATCGAATTCCGACTCAACTTTTGTTCTAATGTCTAAATTTGGATCGTGAAAAACCATTCGATTCGTCTCGACGAGAGGATTCCAAAATGTATGAGTTTTTGAAATTTTGAGTTGATTTTCGACCGAGTTATTGCATTTCTCCTGTGCGCCGACCATACATCAACCTTCCGCGTCGGAAAAAATCAACTTTTGTTCTAATGTTCGAAATGGGATGGTGAATTGAAACCGTCTGTTTGTTCATGATGAGAGGAATCCAAAAATGTATTAGTTTTTGCATTTGAGCAATTTTCGGCCGAGTTACGGGCATTTCTCTGCGGCGCGGCGGGCGGCGCCGACCATACATCGACCTTCCGACTCAACTTTTGTTCTAATGCTCCAATTTGGATCGTGAAAAACCATTCGATTCGTCTCGACGAGAGGATTCCAAAATGTATTAGTTTTTGAAATTTGAGCAATTTTCGACCGAGTTACGGGCATTTCTCTGCGGCGCGGCCGGCGCCGACCATACATCGACCTTCCGACTCAACTTTTGTTCTAATGCTCCAATTTGGATCGTGAAAAACCATCCGTTTCGGCTCGACGTGCGGATTCCAAAAATTTATTAGTTTTTGAAATTTGAGCAATTTTCGACCGAGTTACGGGCATTTCTCTGCGGCGCGGCGGGCGGCGCCGACCATACATCGACCTTCCGACTCAACTTTTGTTCTAATGCTCCAATTTGGATCGTGAAAAACCATTCGATTCGTCTCGACGAGAGGATTCCAAAATGTATTAGTTTTTGAATTTTGAGCCATTTTCGACCGAGTTACGGGCATTTCTCTGCGGCGCGGCCGGCGCCGACCATACATCGACCTTCCGACTCAACTTTTGTTCTAATGCTCCAATTTGGATCGTGAAAAACCATTCGATTCGTCTCGACGAGAGGATTCCAAAAATGTATCAGTTTTTGAAATTTGAGCAATTTTCGACCGAGTTACGGGCATTTCTCTGCGGCGGCGGGCGGCGCCGACCATACATCGACCTTCCGACTCAACTTTTGTTCTAATGCTCCGATTTGGATCGTGAAAAAACCATTCGATTCGTCTCGACGAGAAGATTCCAAAAATGTATTAGTTTTTGATATTTGAGCAATTTTCGACCGAGTTACGGGCATTTCTCTGCGGCGCGGCGGGCGGCGCCGACCATACATCGACCTTCCGACTCAACTTTTGTTCTAATGCTCCAATTTGGATCGTGAAAAACCATTCGATTCGTCTCGACGAGAGGATTCCAAAATGTATTAGTTTTTGAAATTTGAGCAATTTTCGACCGAGTTACGGGCATTTCTCTGCGGCGCGGCACGGCGCCGACCATACATCGACCTTCCGACTCAACTTTTGTTCTAATGCTCCAATTTGGATCGTGAAAAACCATTCGATTCGTCTCGACGAGAGGATTCCAAAAATGTATTAGTTTTTGAAATTTGAGCAATTTTCGACCGAGTTACGGGCATTTCTCTGCGGCGCGGCGGCGGCGCCGACCATACATCGACCTTCCGACTCAACTTTTGTTCTAATGCTCCGATTTGGATCGTGAAAAACCATTCGATTCGTCTCGACGAGAGGATTCCAAAATGTATTAGTTTTTGAAATTTGAGCAATTTTCGACCGAGTTACGGGCATTTCTCTGCGGCGCGGCCGGCGCCGACCATACATCGACCTTCCGACTCAACTTTTGTTCTAATGCTCCAATTTGGATCGTGAAAAACCATTCGATTTGTCTCGACGAGAGGATTCCAAAAATGTATTAGTTTTTGAAATTTGAGCAATTTTCGACCGAGTTACGGGCATTTCTCTGCGGCGCGGCCGGCGCCGACCATACATCGACCTTCCGACTCAACTTTTGTTCTAATGCTCCGATTTGGATCGTGAAAAACCATTCGATTCGTCTCGACGAGAGGATTCCAAAATGTATTAGTTTTTGAAATTTGAGCAATTTTCGACCGAGTTACGGGCATTTCTCTGCGGCGGCGGCGGCGGCGCCGACCATACATCGACCTTCCGACTCAACTTTTGTTCTAATGCTCCAATTTGGATCGTGAAAAACCATTCGATTCGTCTCGACGAGAGGATTCCAAAATGTATTAGTTTTTGAAATTTGAGCAATTTTCGACCGAGTTACGGGCATTTCTCTGCGGCGCGGCGGGCGGCGCCGACCATACATCGACCTTCCGACTCAACTTTTGTTCTAATGCTCCGATTTGGATCGTGAAAAACCATTCGATTCGTCTCGACGAGAGGATTCCAAAATGTATTAGTTTTTGAAATTTGAGCAATTTTCGACCGAGTTACGGGCATTTCTCTGCGGCGCGGCCGGCGCCGACCATACATCGACCTTCCGACTCAACTTTTGTTCTAATGCTCCAATTTGGATCGTGAAAAACCATTCGATTCGTCTCGACGAGAGGATTCCAAAATGTATTAGTTTTTGAAATTTGAGCAATTTTCGACCGAGTTACGGGCATTTCTCTGCGGCGCGGCGGGCGGCGCCGACCATACATCGACCTTCCGACTCAACTTTTGTTCTAATGCTCCAATTCGGATCGTGAAAAACCATTCGATTCGTCTCGACGAGAGGATTCCAAAATGTATTAGTTTTTGAAATTTGAGCAATTTTCGACCGAGTTACGGGCATTTCTCTGCGGCGCGGCGCGCCGCCGACCAAACATCGACCTTCCGACTCTACAATTGTTCTAATGCTCCCATATTGATCGTGCAAAAACCATTCGATTCGTCTCGACGCGAGGATTCCAAAAATGTATTCGTTTTTGAAATTTGAGCAATTTTCGACCGAGTTACGGGCATTTCTCTGCGGCGCGGCGGGCGGCGCCGACCATACATCGACCTTCCGACTCAACTTTTGTTCTAATGCTCCAATTTTGATCGTGAACAAACCATGCGATTCGTCTCGACGAGAGGATTCCAACACTGTATTAGTTTTTGAAATTGGAGCAATTTTCGACCGAGTTACGGGCATTTCTCTGCGGCGCGGCGGCGCCGACCATACATCGACCTTCCGACTCAACTTTTGTTCTAATGCTCCGATTTGGATCGTGAAAAACCATTCGATTCGTCTCGACGAGAGGATTCCAAAATGTATTAGTTTTTGAAATTTGAGCAATCTTCGACCGAGTTACGGGCATTTCTCTGCGGCGGCGGGCGGCGCCGACCATACATCGACCTTCCGACTCAACTTTTGTTCTAATGCTCCGATTTGGATCGTGAAAAAACCATTCGATTCATCTCGACGAGAGGATTCCAAAAATGTATTAGTTTTTGAAATTTGAGCAATTTTCGACCGAGTTACGGGCATTTCTCTGCGGCGCGGCGGGTGACGCCGCCGACCATACATCGACCTTCCGACTCAACTTTTGTTCTAATGCTCCGATTTGGATCGTGAAAAAACCATTCGATTCGTCTCGACGAGAGGATTCCAAAAATGTATTAGTTTTTGAAATTTGAGCAATTTTCGACCGAGTTACGGGCATTTCTCTGCGGCGCGGCGGCGCCGACCATACATCGACCTTCCGACTCAACTTTTGTTCTAATGCTCCGATTTGGATCGTGAAAAAACCATTCGATTCGTCTCGACGAGAGGATTCCAAAAATGTATTAGTTTTTGAAATTTGAGCAATTTTCGACCGAGTTACGGGCATTTCTCTGCGGCGCGGCGGCCGGCGCCGCCGACCATACATCGACCTTCCGACTCAACTTTTGTTCTAATGCTCCAATTTGGATCGTGAAAAACCATTCGATTCGTCTCGACGAGAGGATTCCAAAATGTATTAGTTTTTGAAATTTGAGCAATTTTCGACCGAGTTACGGGCATTTCTTCGCGGCGGCGGGCGGCGCCGACCATACATCGACCTTCCGACTCAACTTTTGTTCTAATGCTCCAATTTGGATCGTCAAATAACCAGTCGATTCGTCTCGACGAGAGGATTCCAAAAATGTATTAGTTTTTGAAATTTGAGCAATTTTCGACCGAGTTACGGGCATTTCTCTGCGGCGCGGCGGGCGGCGCCGACCATACATCGACCTTCCGACTCAACTTTTGTTCTAATGCTCCAATTTGGATCGTGAAAAACCATTCGATTCGTCTCGACGAGAGGATTCCAAAATGTATTAGTTTTTGAAATTTGAGCGATTTTCGACCGAGTTACGGGCATTTCTCTGCGGCGGCGGGCGGCGCCGACCATACATCGACCTTCCGACTCAACTTTTGTTCTAATGCTCCGATTTGGATCGTGAAAAAACATTCGATTCGTCTCGACGAGAGGATTCCAAAATGTATTAGTTTTTGAAATTTGAGCAATTTTCGACCGAGTTACGGGCATTTCTCTGCGGCGCGGCGGGCGGCGCCGACCATACATCGACCTTCCGACTCAACTTTTGTTCTAATGCTCCGATTTGGATCGTGAACAACCCTTCGCTTCGTCTCGACGAGAGGATTCCAAAATGTATTAGTTTTTGAAATTTGAGCGATTTTCGACCGAGTTACGGGCATTTCTCTGCGGCGCGGCGGCGGCGCCGGACCATACATCGACCTTCCAACTCAACTTTTGTTCTAAGGCCCCTATTTGTATCGTTAAAAACCATTCGATTCGTCTCGACGAGAGGATTCCAAAAATGTATTAGTTTTTGAAATTTGAGCAATTTTCGACCGAGTTACGGGCATTTCTCTGCGGCGCGGCGGGCGGCGCCGACCATACATCGACCTTCCGACTCAACTTTTGTTCTAATGCTCCAATTTGGATCGTGAAAAACCATTCGATTCGTCTCGACGAGAGGATTCCAAATATGTTTTAGTTTTTGAAATTTGAGCAATTTTCGACCGAGTTACGGGCATTTCTCTGCGGCGCGGCGGGCGGCGCCGACCATACATCGACCTTCCGACTCAACTTTTGTTCTAATGCTCCAATTTGGATCGTGAAAAACCATTCGATTCGTCTCGACGAGAGGATTCCAAAAATGTATTAGTTTTTGAAATTTGAGCAATTTTCGACCGAGTTACGGGCATTTCTCTGCGGCGCGGCGGGCGGCGCCGACCATACATCGACCTTCCGACTCAACTTTTGTTCTAATGCTCCAATTTGGATCGTGAAAAACCATTCGATTCGTCTCGACGAGAGGATTCCAAAATGTATTAGTTTTTGAAATTTGAGCAATTTTCGACCGAGTTACGGGCATTTCTCTGCGGCGGCGGCGCGGCGCCGACCATACATCGACCTTCCGACTCAACTTTTGTTCTAATGCTCCGATTTGGATCGTGAAAAACCATTCGATTCGTCTCGACGAGAGGATTCCAAAATGTATTAGTTTTTGAAATTTGAGCAATTTTCGACCGAGTTACGGGCATTTCTCTGCGGCGCGGCGGCGGCGCCGACCATACATCGACCTTTCGACTCAACTTTTGTTCTAATGCTCCGATTTGGATCGTGAAAAACCATTCGATTCGTCTCGACGAGAGGATTCCAAAATGTATTAGTTTTTGAAATTTGAGCAATTTTCGACCGAGTTACGGGCATTTCTCTGCGGCGCGGCGGGCCGCGCCGACCATACATCGACCTTCCGACTCAACTTTTGTTCTAATGCTCCAATTTGGATCGTGAAAAACCATTCGATTCGTCTCGACGAGAGGATTCCAAAATGTATTAGTTTTTGAAATTTGAGCAATTTTCGACCGAGTTACGGGCATTTCTCTGCGGCGCGGCGCGGCGCCGACCATACATCGACCTTCCGACTCAACTTTTGTTCTAATGCTCCGATTTGGATCGTGAAAAACCATTCGATTCGTCTCGACGAGAGGATTCCAAAATGTATTAGTTTTTGAAATTTGAGCGATTTTCGACCGAGTTACGGGCATTTCTCTGCGGCGGGCGGCGCCGACCATACATCGACCTTCCGACTCAACTTTTGTTCTAATGCTCCGATTTGGATCGTGAAAAAACCATTCGATTCGTCTCGACGAGAGGATTCCAAAAATGTATTAGTTTTTGAAATTTGAGCAATTTTCGACCGAGTTACGGGCATTTCTCTGCGGCGCGGCGGGCGGCGCCGACCATACATCGACCTTCCGACTCAACTTTTGTTCTAATGCTCCAATTTTGATCGTGAAAAAACCAGTCGAGTCGTCTCGACGAGAGGATTCCAAAAATGTATTAGTTTTTGAAATTTGAGCAATTTTCGACCGAGTTACGGGCATTTCTCTGCGGCGCGGCGGGCGGCGCCGACCATACATCGACCTTCCGACTCAACTTTTGTTCTAATGCTCCGATTTGGATCGTGAAAAAACCATTCGATTCGTCTCGACGCGAGGATTCCAAAAATGTATTAGTTTTTGAAATTTGAGCAATTTTCGACCGAGTTACGGGCATTTCTCTGCGGCGCGGCGGCGCCGACCATACATCGACCTTCCGACTCAACTTTTGTTCTAATGCTCCGATTTGGATCGTGAAAAAACCATTCGATTCATCTCGACGAGAGGATTCCAAAAATGTATTAGTTTTTGAAATTTGAGCAATTTTCGACCGAGTTACGGGCATTTCTCTGCGGCGCGGCGGGCGGCGCCGACCATACATCGACCTTCCGACTCAACTTTTGTTCTAATGCTCCGATTTGGATCGTGAAAAACCATTCGATTCGTCTCGACGAGAGGATTCCAAAATGTATTAGTTTTTGAAATTTGAGCAATTTTCGACCGAGTTACGGGCATTTCTCTGCGGTGGCGGGCGGCGCCGACCATACAGCGACCTTCCGACTCAACTTTTGTTCTAATGCTCCGATGTGGATCGTGAAAACACCCTTCGATTCGTCTCGACGAGAGGATTCCAAAAATGTATTAGTTTTTGAAATTTGAGCAATTTTCGACCGAGTTACGGGCATTTCTCTGCGGCGCGGCGGGCGGCGCCGACCATACATCGACCTTCCGACTCAACTTTTGTTCTAATGCTCCAATTTGGATCGTGAAAAAACCATTCGATTCGTCTCGACGAGAGGATTCCACAAATGTATTAGTTTTTGAAATTTGAGCAATTTTCGACCGAGTTACGGGCATTTCTCTGCGGCGCGGCGGGCGGCGCCGACCATACATCGACCTTCCGACTCAACTTTTGTTCTAATGCTCCAATTTGGATCGTGAAAAAACCATTCGATTCGTCTCGACGAGAGGATTCCAAAATGTATTAGTTTTTGAAATTTGAGCAATTTTCGACCGAGTTACGGGCATTTCTCTGCGGCGGCGGGCGGCGCCGACCATACATCGACCTTCCGACTCAACTTTTGTTCTAATGCTCCGATTTGGATCGTGAAAAACCATTCGATTCGTCTCGACGAGAGGATTCCAAAATGTATTAGTTTTTGAAATTTGAGCAATTTTCGACCGAGTTACGGGCATTTCTCTGCGGCGCGGGCGGCGCCGACCATACATCGACCTACCGACTCAACTTTTGTTCTAATGCTGAGATTTGTATCGTGATAAAACGATTTGATTCGTCTCGACGAGTGGTTTCTAAAATTGTTTTTGTTTTTTAAATTTGTGCATTTTTGGACGTAGTTAGGGGCTTTTCTCTGGGGGGCGGCGGGCGGCGCCGACCATACATCGACCTTCCGACTCAACTTTTGTTCTAATGCTCCAATTTGGATCGTGAAAAACCATTCGATTCGTCTCGACGAGAGGATTCCAAAATGTATTAGTTTTTGAAATTTGAGCAATTTTCGACCGAGTTACGGGCATTTCTCTGCGGCGCGGCGGGCGGCGCCGACCATACATCGACCTTCAGACTCAACTTTTGTTCTAATGCTCCAATTTGGATCGTGAAAAACCATTCGATTCGTCTCGACGAGAGGATTCCAAAAATGTATTAGTTTTTGAAATTTGAGCAATTTTCGACAGAGTTACGGGCATTTCTCTGCGGCGCGGCGGGCGGCGCCGACCATACATCGACCTTCCGACTCAACTTTTGTTCTAATGCTCCGATTTGGATCGTGAAAAACCATTCGATTCGTCTCGACGAGAGGATTCCAAAATGTATTAGTTTTTGAAATTTGAGCAATTTTCGACCGAGTTACGGGCATTTCTCTGCGGCGCGGCGGCGGCGCCGACCATACATCGACCTTCCGACTCAACTTTTGTTCTAATGCTCCGATTTGGATCGTGAAAAACCATTCGATTCGTCTCGACGAGAGGATTCCAAAAATGTATTAGTTTTTGAAATTTGAGCAATTTTCGACCGAGTTACGGGCATTTCTCTGCGGCGCGGCGGGCGGCGCCGACCATACATCGACCTTCCGACTCAACTTTTGTTCTAATGCTCCGAATTGGATCGTGAACAAACCATTCGATTCGTCTCGACGAGAGGATTCCAAAAATGTCTTAGTTTTGGAAATTTGAGCGATTTTCGACCGAGTTACGGGCATTTCTCTGCGGCGCGGCGGCGCGGCGCCGACCATACATCGACCTTCCGACTCAACTTTTGTTCTAATGCTCCACTTTGGATCGTGAAAAAACCATTCGATTCGTCTCGACGAGAGGATTCCGAAAATGTATTAGTTTTTGAAATTTGAGCAATTTTCGACCGAGTTACGGGCATTTCTCTGCGGCGGCACGGCGGGCGGCGCCGACCATACATCGACCTTCCGACTCAACTTTTGTTCTAATGCTCCGATTTGGATCCAGAAAAAACCATTCGATTCGTCTCGACGAGAGGATTCCAAAAATGTATTAGTTTTTGAAATTTGAGCAATTTTCGACCGAGTTACGGGCATTTCTCTGCGGCGCGGCGGCGGCGCCGACCATACATCGACCTTCCGACTCAACTTTTGTTCTAATGCTCCGATTTGGATCGTGAAAAAACCATTCGATTCGTCTCGACGAGAGGATTCCAAAAATGTATTAGTTTTTGAAATTTGAGCAATTTTCGACCGAGTTACGGGCATTTCTCTGCGGCGCGGCGGGCGGCGCCGACCATACATCGACCTTCCGACTCAACTTTTGTTCTAATGCTCCGATTTGGATCGTGAAAAACCATTCGATTCGTCTCGACGAGAGGATTCCAAAATGTATTAGTTTTTGAAATTTGAGCCATTTTCGACCGAGTTACGGGCATTTCTCTGCGGCGCGGCGGCGGCGCCGACCATACATCGACCTTCCGACTCAACTTTTGTTCTAATGCTCCAATTTTGAGCGTGAAAAAACCATTCGATTCGTCTCGACGAGAGGATTCCGAACCTGTATGAGTTTTTGAAATTTGAGCAATTTTCGACCGAGTTACGGGCATTTCTCTGCGGCGCGGCGGGCGGCGCCGACCATACATCGACCTTCCGACTCAACTTTTGTTCTAATGCTCCGAGTTGGATCGTGACACAACCCTTCGATTCGTCTCGACGAGAGGATTCCAAAAATGTATTAGTTTTTGAAATTTGAGCAGTTTTCGACCGAGTTACGGGCATTTCTCTGCGGCGCGGCGGGCGGCGCCGACCATACATCGACCTTCCGACTCAACTTTTGTTCTAATGCTCCGATTTGGATCGTGAAAGAACCATTCGATTCGTCTCGACGAGTGGATTCCAAAAATGTATTAGTTTTTGAAATTTGAGCAATTTTCGACCGAGTTACGGGCATTTCTCTGCGCGGCGGGCGGCGCCGACCATACATCGACCTTCCGACTCAACTTTTGTTCTAATGCTCCAATTTGGATCGTGAAATAACCATTCGATTCGTCTCGACGAGAGGATTCCAAAAATGTATTAGTTTTTGAAATTTGAGCAATTTTCGACCGAGTTACGGGCATTTCTCTGCGGCGGCGGGCGGCGCCGACCATACATCGACCTTGCGACTCAACGCATGTTCTAATGCTCCGATTTGGATCGTGAAAAACCATGCTCGATTCGTCTCGACGAGAGGATTCCAAAATATATTAGTTTTTGCCAGAATTTGAGCAATTTTCAACCGAGTTACGGGCATTTCTCTGCGGCGCGGCAGGCGGCGCCGACCGTACATCGAACAACCGACTCAACTTTTTGTTCTAATGCTCCAGTGGATCGTGAAAAAAGCCATTCGATTAAGTCTCGACAAACGAGGATTCCAAATATGTATAAGATTTTACGAAGTTGAGCAGGTATCGACCGAGTTACGGGCATTTCTCTGCCCGCGGCGCTGGCGGTGGCTGTCGACACGTATCGACCTTCCGACTCAAGCACATTCTAATGCTCCGATTTGGATCGCTTCAAAAAAAACCATTCGATTCGTCTCGACGAGAGGATTCAAAAAATGTAGTAGTTTTTGAAATTTGAGCAATTTTCGACCGAGGTGCAGGCATTTCTCTTGACGCGACGAACGGCGCCGACCATACGTAAATATTCCAGAAACTCCAGCTTTGCATTTCTAATGCTCCGATTTGGATCCGTAAAAAAACCATTCCGTTCGATAAACGGAAGGATTCCAAAAATGTATCGTGGTTTGCGAAATTTGAGTAATTTTCGACCGAGTTACAGGCATTTCTCTGCGGCGCGGCGGGCGGCGCCGACCATACATCGACGCCTTCCGACTCAACTTTTGTTCTAATGGCCTCCGATTTGGATCGGCCAGAAAAAACCATTCGATTCATCTGGGCGAGAGGATTCCAAAAATGTATTACGTTTTGGAAATTTGGGCAATTTTCGACAAAGTTACGGGCATTTCTCTGCGGCGCGGCACGGCGGCATGACCATACATCGACGCTTCAAACTCAGCACACATTTGTTCTAATGCTCCGATTTCAGATCGTAGAAAAAACCATTCGATTCGTCTCGACGAGAGGATTCCAAAAATGTATATAGTTTTTCGTTTGAGCCAATTTTCGGCCGAGGTGCAGGCATTTCTTCTGCAGGCATGACGGGCAGCGCCGACCAGCATCGACCTTCCGACTCAACTTTTGTTTCTAATGCTCCGATTTGGATCAATGAAAAACCATTCAATTCTACATCTCGACGAGAGGATTCCAAAAATGTATTAGTTTTTGAAATTTGAGCAATTTTCGACCGAGTTACAGGCATTTCTCTGCAGCGCGTGACGGCGCCGACCATACATCGACCTTCCGACTCAACTTTTGTTCTAATGCTCCGATTTGGATCAGCCGAAAAACCATTCAATTCGTCTCGACGAGAGGATTCCAAAATGTAATAATTTTTTAGGGTGAGCAACGGTATCTGACCGAGTTACGGGCATTTCTCTGCGGCGCGGCGGACGGCGCCAAACCATACATCGACCTTCCGACTCAACTACATTTCTAATGCTCCGATTTGGATCGTGAAAAAACCATTCGATTCGTCTCGACGAAGAGGATTCCAAAAATGTATTAGTTTTTGAAATTTGAGCAATTACTGACAAAATTACGAGCATTTCTTCTGCGGCGCGGCGGGCGGCGCCGACCATAAACCGACTTGTCTTCCGACTCAACTTTTGCATTCCTGTGCTCCGATTTGGATCAGCCGAAAAAACCATTCGATTCTAAATGCTGCGACGAGAAGATTGAAAATGTATTAGGTGCAGAAATTTGAGCAATTTTCGACCGAGGTGCGGGCATTTCTCTGCGGCGCGGCACGGCAGCATGCGACCATTCATCGACCTTCCAGCTCCAGCACATTTGTTCTAATGCTCCGATTTGGATCGTGAAAAAACCATTCGATTCGTCTCGACGAGAGGATTAAAAATATGATAGTTTTGGGGTGAGCAATTTTCGACCAGGTCTGGGCGGCATTTCTCTGCGGCGGCGGGCGGCGCCGACCGCCATCAAACCTTCCGACTCAACTTTTGTTCTAATGCTCCGGTTTGGATCAGTGAAAAACCATTCGATTCGTCTCGACGAGATATCTCAAAATATGTATTAGTTTTTGAAATTTGAAGCAATTTTCGACCGAGTTACGGCATTTCTCTTATGACGGCGCGGGTATGGGCGCCGACCATCACGGCATCGACCTTCCGACTCAACTTTTATGTTCTAATGCTCCAATTTGGATCAGTAAAACCAATTATTAGTTGAAGAGAGAACTGAATCTGTATTACAGATATTTGCATTTTGGTACCTGACCGAATAACCAGCATTTTTTCAATCTGCAATCATGAAATCATTTACTATCTTCACCTAAATGTCGAAATAAACGATGAAAAAACCATTCGATATTCATCTCGACGAGAGGATTCAAAAATGTATTAGTTTTGAAATGAATTGAGCAATTTTCGACCGATTGCAGCGGGCATTTCTCTGCGGCCATGACGAGCGGCGCCGACCATTTATTCACATCGACCTTCCGCGCTGGAAAAAACTCAACTTTGTTCTAATGCTCCGATTGATGGCATCGTGAAAAAACCATTCCGTTCGTCTCGACGGAAGAGGATTCCAAAAAATGTATGTTAGTTTTTACTTTGAGCAATTTTTACCGAGTTACGAGCATTTCTTCTGCGGCGCAGCGGGCGGCAGGCTAACCATACATCGACCTTCCAAAACTCAACTTTTGTTCTGATGCTCCGATTTGGATCGTGACAAAAACCGCATTCGGTTCGTCTCATGACTATGTTGATTCCGAAAATGTATTAGTTTTTGGAATTTGAGCAATTTTCGACCGAGTTACGGGCATTTCTGCGCGGCAGCAGGCCGGCGCCGTACCATACATCGACCTTCCGACTCGCTAACTTTTTGTTCTAATGCTCTGATTTGGATCGTGAAAAAACCATTCGATTCTGTCTCGACGAGAGGATTCCGTACTGTATTAGTTTTGGAGAATTTGAGCAATACTCGACCGAGTAACGGGCATTTCTTCTGCGGCGCGGCGGGCGGCGCCGACCATATCATCGACCTTCTGACTCAACTTTTGTTCTAACGCTCTGACTTGGAACGTGAAAAAACATCTGATTCGTCTCGACGAGAGGATTCCAAAATGTATTAGTTTTTGAAATTATAGCGATTAATCGAGTTACGCGCATTTCTCTGCATAAGGAAGGCGCGGCGCCGACCATACATCTGACCTTCCGACTCAACTTTTGTTCCTCAATGCCCGGATTTGGATCGGGTGAAAAACTATTCGATTTATTCCGACGAGAGGATTCCAAAAATGTATTAGTTTTTGAAATTTGAGTACTTTTCGACCGAGTTACGGGCATTTATCTGCGGTATGGCGGGCGGCGTCATCCATGATTATCTTCCGACTCAACTTTTTGTTCCAATGCTCTGAATTTTGATCGTGAAAAACCATTCGATTAGTGCTTGAAGAGAGGACTGAATCTGTATTACATACATTTGCATTTCTGAAAATTCTCGACTGAATAACTACATTTTTCTCAATCTTAAAATCCGCGAAAATCAATACATCGATCTTCCGACTCACCTTTTGTTCAAATGCTCGAAATTGGAACGATGAAAAACCATTCGAGGTGCTTACGATAGGTATTCCGAAAATGTATTAGTTTTTGAAATTTACAACAGTACTTTCGACCGAGTTACGGGCATTTCCCTACGGCGCTGACCATACATCAACCTCTCCGACGCCGGAAAAATCTGACTTTGTTCTAATGCTCCGAAATGGAAGGTAATAAACCATTCGTTTATCACTTTACGAGAGGAATCCAAAAATGTAAAGGTTTTGCATTTTGGGCAAATTTCGGCCGAGTTACGCGTTTTTCTTCTGCGGCGCGGCGGGCGGCGCCGACCATACATCGACCTTCCGACTCAACTTTTGTTCTAATGCTCGGATTTGGATCGTGAAAAACCATTCGATCTGTCTCCATGGCACGAAAGGATTCCAAAAATGGCTAGTTTTTGAAATTTGAGCAATTTTCGACCGAGTTACGGGCATTTCTCTGCGGCGGCGGGCGGGCGCCGTCATCCATACATCGACCTTCCGACTCAACTTTGTTCTAATGCTTTCCGATTTGGATCGTGAAAAAACCATTCGATTCGTTGTCTCGACGAGAGGGATTCCAAAAATGTATTAGTTTTTGAAATTTGAAGCAATTTTCGACCGAGTTACGGGCATTTCTCTGCGGCGCGGGCGGGCGGCGCCGACCATACATCGACCTTCCGACTCAACTTTGTTCTAATGCTCCGATTTGGATCGTGAAAAAACCATTCTGATTCGTCTCGACGAGAGGATTCCAAAAATGTATTAGTTTTTGAAATTTGAGCAATTTTCGACCGAGTTACGGGCATTTCTCTGCGGCGCGGCGGGCGGCGCCGACCATACATCGACCTTCCGACTCAACTTTTGTTCCTATGTCTCCGATTTGGATCGTGAAAAACCATTCGATTCGTCTCGACGAGAGGATCTCCCAAAAATGTATTAGTTTTTGAAATTTGAGCAATTTTCGACCGAGTTACGGGCATTTCTTCTGCGGCGCGGCGGGCGGCGCCGAGCCATACATCGACCTTCCGGCTCAACTTTTGTTCTAATGCTCCGATTTGGATCGTGAAAAAACCACATTCGATTCGTCTCGACGAGAGGATTCCAAAAAATGTATTAGTTTTTGAAATTTGGAAAGCAATTTTCGACCGAGTTACGGGCATTTCTCTGCGGCCGCGGCAGGGCGGCGCCGACCATACATCGACAACTTCCGACTCAACTTTTGTTCTAATGCTCCAATTTTTGATCGTAGAAAAAACCATTCGATTCGTTCCTCGACGAGAGGATTCAAAAATGTATTAGCTTTTGAAATTTGAGCAATTTTCGAAAAAGTTACGGGCACGTTTCTCTGTGCGCGGCGGGCGGCGCCGACCATACATCTACCCTTCCAGCAAAAGAATCAACTTTGTTCTAATGCTCCGATTTGCGATGGTGAAAAAACCATTCCACGATTCGTCTCGACGAGAGGATTCCAAATGTATTAAGGTTTTTGCAATTTGAGCAATTTTCGACCGAGTTATGGGCATTTTCTGCGCGGCGCAGCGGGCGGCGCCGACCATACATCTGGTCCCTTCCGAAAACTCAACTTGTTCCACGTCTCTCACCCAATGCTCCGAAATTGAATCGTGAAAAAACCATTCCGCATTAGTGCTACGACGAGAGGATTCGAAAATGTATTAGTTTTTGAAATTTGAGTAATTTTCGACCGAGTTACGGCAGCATTTTCAATCTGCGGCGCGGCAGGCGGCGCCGACCATCATCGACCTATCCGACTCAACACATGTTCTAATGCTCAAATTTGGATCGTGAAAAACCATGACTCGATTCAATCTTCGACGAGAGGATTCCAAAAATGTATTAGTTTTGGTGAAATTTGAGCAATTTTACGACCGAGTTACGGGCATTTCTCTGCGGCGCGGGCGGCGCCGACCATACATCGACTCTTCCGCGCTGGAAAACTCAACTTTTGTTCTAATGCTCGATTTGGATCGTGAAAAAACCATTCGATTCGTCATCGACGAGAGGATTCCAAAAATGTATGAGTTTTTGAAATTTGAGCAATTTTCGACCGAGTTACGGGCATTTCTCTGCGGCGCGGCGGGCGGCGCTGACCATACATCGACCTTCCGACTCAAAAAGCTATTTCCGTTCTAATGCTCCGATTTGGATCGTGAAAAAACCATTCGATTCGTCTCGACGAGAGGATTCCGAAAATGTATTAATAGTTTTTGAAATTTGAGCAATTTTCGACCGAGTTACAGGCATTTTCTCATGCGGCGCGGCGGGCGGCGCCGATACGCCATCGACATCCTGACCTTCCGACTCAACTTTTGTCTTCTAATGCTCCGATTTGGATCGTGAAAAAACCATTTCGATTCGTCTCTGACTGAGAGGATTCCAAAATGTATTAGTTTTTGAAATTTGAGCAATTTTCGAATCTGAGCATTACGGGCATTTCTCTGCGGCGCGGCGGGCGAGCGCCACGACCATACATCGACCTTCCGACTCAACTTTTTGTTCTAATGCTCCGATTTGGATCGTGAAAAAACCATTCTGACTTTTCGTCTCGACAGGAGAGGATTCCAAAAATGGTATTAGTTTTTGAAATTTGAGCAATTTTCGACCGAGTTACGGGCATTTCTCTGCGGCGCGGCGGGCGGCGCCGACCATACATCGACCTTCCGACTCAACTTTTGTTCTAATGCGTCCGATTTGGATCGTGAAAAAACCATTCGATTCGTCTCGGACGAGAGGATTCCAAAAATGTATTAGTTTTTGAAATTTGAGCAATTTTTCGATCCGAGTTACGGGCATTTCTGCGGCGCGGCGGGCGGCGCCGACCATACATCGACCTTCCGACTCAACTTTTGTTCTAATGTCTCCGATTTGGATCGTGCAAAAACCATTCGGATTCCGTCTCGACGAGAGGATTCCCAAAAATGTATTAGTTTTTGAAATTTGAGCAATTTTCGACCGAGTTACGGGCATTTCTCTGCGGCGCAGGCAGGCGGCGCCGACCATACATCGACCTTCCACAGACTCAACTTTTTGTTCTAATGCTCCACGATTTGGATCGTGAAAAAACCATTCGATTCGTCTCTGACGAGAGGATTCCAAAAATGTATTAGTTTTTGAAATTTGAGCAATTTTCGACCGAGTTACGGGCATTTCTCTGCGGCGCGGCGGGCGGCGCCAACCATACATCGATCCTTCCTGACTCAACTTTTTGTTCTAATGTCTACTCCACGATTTGGATCGTGAAAAAACCATTCGATTCGTGCTCGACGAGAGGATCTGAATCTCAAAAATAGACATTAGTTTTTGAAATTTGAGCAATTTTCGACCGAGTTACGGGCATTTCTCTGCGGCGCGGCAGGCGGCGCCGATCCATACATCGACCTTCTCGACTCAACTTTTTGTTCTAATGCTCCAGAGTTTGGATCATGGAAAAACCATTCAATTCTGTCTCATTGAGAAGATTCAAAAAATGTATTAGTTTTTGAAATTTGAGCAATGATTTCCGACCGAGTTACGGGCATTTCTTCTGCGGCGCGGCGGGCGGCGCCGACCATACATCGACCTTCCGCGCTAAAACTCAACTTTTGTTCTAATGCTCCGATTTGGGACATCGTGAGAAAAAACCATTCAGTTCGTCTCGTTGAGAGGATTCAAAACCGCTGTGTTAGTTTTTAAGAATTTGAGGCAATTTTCGACCGAGTCATTACGGGCATTTCTCTGCGGCGCTGGCGGGCACGCCGACGCTCTACATCGACCTTCCGACTCAACTTTTTTGTTTTAATGCTCCGATTTGGATCGTGAAAAACCATCTCGATTCGTCTCGACGAGGAGGATTCCAAAAATGTATTAGTTTTTGAAATTTTGGAAGCAATTTTCGACCGGAAGTTACGGGCATTATCTCTGCGGCACGGCGGGCGGCATGACGCTCCGCACCATACATCGACCTTCCGGGACTCCAACTTTTGTTCTAATGCTCCAATTTGGATCGTGAAAAAAACTCATTCGATTCGTCTCGACGAGGAGGATTCCAAAATGTATTAGTTTTTGAAATTTGGAGCAATTTTCTTTTCGACCGAGTTACGGGCATTTTCAGAAAAAGGTGCAGCCGACACATACATCGACCCTTCACGGCAAAACTCAACTTTTTGTTCTAATGCTCAGATTTGCGATCGTAAAAAACCATTCTGATCTGTCTTTGACGAGAGGATTCCAAAAATGTATTAGTTTTTGAAATTTGAAGCAATTTTCGACCGAGTAACCGGCACATTTCTCTGCGGCGTGCGGGCGGCGCCGACCATACATCGACCTTCCGACTCACCTTTTGTTCTAATGCTCGAAATTGAATGATGAAAAAACCATTCGATTCGGTGCTTGACGAGAGGATTCCGAAAATGCTGTTAGTTTTTGAAATTTGAGCAATTTTCGACCAGAGATTACAGGCATTTCTCTGCGGCGCGGCAGGCGGCGCCGACCATACATCGACCTTCCGACTCAACTTTTGTTCTAATGCTCCGATTTGGATCGTGAAAAAAACCATTCAGATTTCGTCTCGACTGAAAGGATTCCAAAATGTATTAGTTTTTGAAATTTGAGCAATTTTCGACCGAGTTACAGGCATTTTCTCTGCCTGCGGCGCGGCGGGCGGCGCCGACCAGCCACATCGACCTTCCGACTTTCAACTTTTGTTCCTAATGCTCCGATTTGGATCGTGAAAAAAACCATTCGGTCGTCTCGACGAGAGGATTCCAAAATGTATTAGTTTTTCAGTGCCAGGCAATTTTCGACAGAGTTACACGGGCATTTTCTCTGCGGCGCGGCGGGCGGCGCCGACCGTACATCGACCTTCCGACTCGCTTTTGTCCTGATATCCGATTTGGATCGTGAAAAAAACCATTCGATTTAATCGTCTCGACGAAGAGGATTCCAAAAATGTATTAGTTTTTGAAATTTGAGCAATTTTCGAGCCGAGTTACGGGCATTTCTCACCGCACGCGCGGCAGGCGGCGCCGACCGCTACATCGGCGACCTTCCGGCTCAACTGCATTTTTAGCTGCTCCGATTTGGATCGTGAAAAAACCATTCGATTCGTCTCGACGAGAGGATTCCAAAAATGTATTAGTTTTTGAAATTTGAGCAATTTTCGACAGAAGTTACAGGCATTTCTCTGCGGCTTTTTGGCAGGCGGCGCCGACCGTACATCGACAACCTTCAAACTCAACTTTATGTTCCTATTATCAAATTTGGATCGTGAAAAAACCATTCGATTCGTCTCGACGAGAGGATTCCAAAATGTGTAGTTTTTTGAAATTTGAGCAATTTTCGACCGAGTTACGGGCATTTCTCTGCGGCGCAACGGTGGTTAACGCCGACCATACATCGACCTTCCGACTCAACTTTTGTTCTAATACTCGGATTTGGATCGTGAAAAAACCGATCGATTCGTCTCGACGAGAGGATTCAAAAATACTGTCATTTTTGAAATTTGAGCAATTTTCGACCGAGTTACGGGCATTTCTCTGCGGCGCGGCGGGCGGCGCCGACCGTATCGATGCCTTCAAACTCAACTTTTTGTTCTAATGCTCCGATTTGGATCGTAGAAAAAACCATTCGATTCGTCTCGACGAGAGGATTCCAAAAATGTATTAGTTTTTTGAAATTTGAGCAATTTTCGACCGAGTTGCGGGCATTTCTCTGCGGCGCGGCGGCGGCGTATACGACCATACTTATCGACCTTCAAGGCTCAACTTTTTGTTCTAATGCTCCGATTTGGATCGTGAAAAAACCATTCGATTCGTCTCGACGAGGGGATTCAAAAATGTATTAGTTTTTTGAAATTTGAGCAATTTTCGACCGAGTTACGGGCATTTTCTCTGCGGCGCGGCGGAGCGGCGAGCATGCGACGCATACATCGACCTTCACGACTCCAACTTTTTGTTCTAATGCTCCAATTTGGATCGTGAAAAAAACCACATTCGATTCGTCTCGACGAGAGGATTCAGCAAAAATGTATTAGTTTTGAAATTTGAGCAATTTTTCGACCGAGTTACGGGCATTTCTCTGCGGCGCGGCGGGCGGCGCCGACCATCTGTCGACCTTCACAGCAAAAAAACTCAACTTTTGTTCTATTAATGCTCCGATTTGGATCGTGAAAAAACCATTCGATTCGTCTCGACGAGAAGGAGTTTCCAAAAATGTATTAGTTTTTGAAATTTGACAGGCAATTTTCGACCGAGTTACGGGCATTTTCTCTGCGGCGCGGCGGGCGGCAATTTGCCGACCATACATCGTACCTTCCGACTCAACTTTTGTTCTAATGCTCCGAGAATTTGGATCGTGAAAAAACCATTCGATTCAGTGCTCGACGAGAAGGGATTCCGAAAATGTATTAGTTTTGAAATTTGAGCAATTTTCGACCGAGTTACGGGCATTTCTCTGCGGCGCGGCAGGCGGCGCCGACCATATCGACCTTCCGACTCAACTTTTGTTCTAATGCTCCGATTTGGATCGTGAAAAAAACCATTCCGATTCGTCTCGACGAGAGGATTCCAAAATGTATTAGTTTTTGCACAATTTGAGCAATTTTCGACCGAGTTACGGGCATTTCTCTGCGGCGCGGCCGGGCGGCGCCGACCTAATACATCGACCTTCCGACTCAACTTTTGTTCTAATGCTCCGATTTGGATCGTGAAAAAACCATTCGATTCGTCTCCCGACGAGAGTTTAAAAAATGTATTAGTTTTTGCATTTTTGAGCAATTTTCGACCGAGTTACTGAATTTTTCTGCGGCGCGGCGGCGGCGCCGACCAAAAATCTACCCTTCGCTTAAAAAACTCAACTTTCCACCAAATGCTCCGAAATGCGATGGTAAAAAAACCATTCGATTCAGTGCTTGACGAGAGGATTGAAAATGTATTAGTTTTTGCATTTTGAGCAATTCCCGACCGAGTAGCTTTGGCATTTTTCTGCAATCTGCAATTTGCGAAAACCATATATTATCTTCCGACTCAACACAAATGCTCGAAATTGAATGATGAAAAAAACCATTCCCACAATTAGTCTCGACGAGAGGATTCGAAAATGTATTAGTTTTTGAAATTTGAGCAATTTTTGACCGAGTTGCGGTGACTTCTCTGCGGCATGGCGGGCGGCGCCGACCATACATCGACCTTCCGACTCGCTTTTGTTCTAATGCTCCGATTTGGATCGTGAAAAAACCATTCGATTCGTCTCGACGAGAGGATTCCAAAATGTATTAGTTTTGGAAATTTGAGCAATTTTCGACCGAGTTACGGGCATTTCTCTGCGGCGCGGCGAACGGCGCAGTCCATTATCGACCTTCCGACTCAACTTTTGTTCTAATGCTCCGATTTGGATCGTGAAAACGAAATTCGATTCGTCTCGACGAGAGGATTCAAAAAATGTATTAGTTTTTGAAATTTGAGCAATTTACCGACCGAGTTACGGGCATTTCTCTGCGGCGCGGCGGGCGGCGCCGACCATACATCGACCTTCCGACTCAACTTTTGTTCTAATGCTCCGATTTGGATCGTGAAAAAACCATTCGATTCGTCTCGACGAGAGGATTCCGAAATGTATGAGTTTTTGAAATTTGAGCGAATTTTCGACCGAGTTACGGGCATTTCTCTGCGGCGGCGGCGGCGGCGCCGACCATACCCATCGACCTTCCGACTCAACTTTTTGTTCTAATGCTCCGATTTGGATCGTGAAAAACCATTCGATTCGTCTCGACGAGGAAGAGTTCCAAAATGTATTAGTTTTTGAAATTTGAGCAATTTTCGACCGAGTTACGGGCATTTCTCTGCGGCGCGGCGGGCGGCGCCGACCATACATCGACCTTCCGACTCAACTTTTTTGTTCTACAATGCTCCGATTTGGATCGTGAAAAAACCATTCGGTTCGTCTCGACGAGAGGATTCCAAAAAATGTATTAGTTTTTGAAATTTGACGAATTTTCGACCGAGTTACGGGCATTTCTCTCTCTGCAGCGCGGCCCGGGCAGCGCCGACCATACATCGACCTTCCGACTCAACTTTTGTTCTAATGCTCCGATTTGGATCGTGAAAAAAACCATTCGATTCGTCTCTGTGAGAGGATTCCAAAATGTATTAGTTTTTGAAATTTGAGCAATTTTCGACCGAGTTACAGGCATTTCTCTGCAGCGGCGGGCAGCGCCGACCGTACATCGACCTTCCGACTCGGCATTTGTTCTAATGCTCCGATTTGGATCGTGAAAAAAACCATTCGATTCGTCTCGACGAGAGGATTCCAAAAATGTATTAGTTTTTGAAAGTTGAGCAGTAATTTTCGACCGAGTTACGGGCATTTCTCTGCGGCGCGGGCGGCGCCGACCCTTCCCATCGACCTTCCACCGAGCTCAACGCTTTTGTTCTAATGCTCCGATTTGGATCGTGAAAAACCATTCGATTCGTCTCCCGGCGAGAGGATTCCAAAAATGTATTAGTTTTTGAAATTTGAGCAATTTTCGACCGAGTTACGGGCATTTCTCTGCGGCGCGGCGGGCGGCGCCGACCATACGCTCGACCTTCCGACTCAACTTTTGTTCTAATGCTCCGATTTGGATCGTGAAAAAAACCGTCGATTCGTCTCGACGAGAGGATTCCAAAATGTATTAGGTTTTGAAATTTGAGCAATTTTCGACCGAGTTACGGAGCATTTCTCTGCGGGCGCGGCGGGCGGCGCCGACCATCACATCGACCTTCCGACTCAACTTTTGTTCTAATGCTCCGATTTGGATCGTGAAAAAACCATTCGGTTCGTCTCGACGAGAGGATTCCTAAAATATATTAGTTTTTGAAATTTGAGCAATTTTCGACCGAGTTACGGGCATTTCTCTGCGGCGCGGCGAGACCATACATCGACCTTCCACGACTCAACTTTTGTTCTAATGCTCCGATTTGGATCATTGAAAAACCATTCGATTCGTCTCGACGAGAGGATTCCAAAAATGTATTAGTTTTTGAAATTTGAGCACTTTTCGACCGAGTTACGGGCATTTCTCTGCGGCGCGGCGGGCGGCGCCGACCATACATCGACCTTCCGACTCGCTTTTTGTTCTAAATGCTCCGATTTGGATCATTGAAAAAACCATTCGATTCGTCTGTGACGAGAGGGATTCCAAAAATGTATTAGTTTTTGAAATTTGAGCAATTTTCGACCGAGTTACGGAGCATTTCTTCATGGCGCTGCGGCGGCAGCGAGCATAAACCATCTCGACCTTCCGACTCAACTTTTGTTTCTAATGCTCCGATTTGGATCGTGAAAAAACCATTCGATTCGTCTCGACGAGAGGATTCCAAATATGTATTAGTTTTTGAAATTGCGGGCAATTTTCGACCGAATTCACGGGCATTTCTCACCGGCGCGGCGGGCGCGCCGTGTCGCTGTCGACCTTCCGACTCAACTTTTGTTCTAATGCTCCGATTTGGATCGTGAAAAAACCATTCGGTTCGTCTCGACGAGAGGATTCCAAAAATGTATTAGTTTTTGAAATTTGAGCAATTTTCGATGAGTTGCAGGCATTTCTCTCGCGCGGCAGCGGGCATCGACCATGCATCGATATTCCGACTCAACTTTTGTTCTAATGCTCCGATTTGGATCGTGAAAAAACCATTCAATTCGTCTCAGACGAGAGTTTAAAAAAATGTATTAGTTTTTGAAATTTGAAGCAATTTTCGACCGAGCACGGGCATTTCTCTGCAGCGCGGCGGGCAGCACCCGACCATACATCGACCTTCCGACTCAACTTTTGTTTCTAATGCTCCGATTTGGATCGTGAAAAAACCATTCGATTCGTCTCGACGAGAGGATTCCAAAAATGTATTAGTTTTTGAAATTTGAGCAATTTTCGACCGAGTTACAGGCATTTCTCTGCAGCGCGGCAATGGTATGACGCCGACCATACATCGACGCCCGACTCAACTTTTGTTCTAGTAACGCCGATTTGGATCGTGAAAAACCATTCGATTCGTCTCGACGAGAGGATTTAAAAATGTATTAGTTTTTGAAATTTGAGCAATTTTCGACCGAGTTACGGGCATTTCTCTGCAACGCAGCAGGCGGCGCCCGACCATACATCGACCTTCCGACTCAACTTTTGTTCTAATGCTCCGGTGAATCGTAGAAAAAACCATTCGGTTCGTCTCATGACGAGAGGATTCCAAAAAATGTATTAGTTTTTGAAATTTGAGCAATTTTCGGCCTTTACAGGCGTTTCTCTGCGGCGCGGCGGGCGGCGCCGACCATACATCGACATTCCGACTCAACTTTTGGTCTAATGCTCCGAGTTGGATCGTGAAAAAACATTCGATTCGTCTCGACGAGAAGATTCCAAAAATGTATTAGTTTACGAAGTTGAGAGCAATTTTCGACCAGGTTACGGGCATTTCTCTACGCGGCGCATGGTAGCGCCAGGCGCTACATCGACCTTCCGACTCAACTTTTTGTTCTAATGCTCAGCGTTGGATAAAACTGAAAAAACCATTCGATTCGTCTCGACGAGAGGATTCCAAAAATATATTAGTTTTTGAAATTTGAGCAATTTCTCTGACCGAGTTCTGGGCATTTCTCACGCAGCGCGGCAGGCGGCGCCGAAATATATCGACCTTCCGACTCAACTTTTGTTCTAATCGCTCCGATTTGGATCGTGAAAAAAACCATTCGATTTCGTCGTGACGAGAGGATTCCAAAATGTATTAGTTTTTTTGAAATTTGAGCAATTTTCGACCGAGTTGCGGGCATTTCTCTGCAGCGCAGCGGGCGGCGCCGATAAATACGTATCGACCTTCCGACTCAACTTTTGTTCTAATGCTCAGATTTGGATCGTGAAAAAACCATTCGATTCATCTCGACAGGAGGATTCCAAAAATGTATTAGTTTTTGAAATTTGAGCAATTTTCGACCGAGTTACGGGCATTTCTCTGCGGCGCGGCGGGCGGCGCCGACCGCCATCGACCTTCCGACTCAACTTTTGTTCTAATGCTCCGATTTGGATCGTGAAAAACCATTCGATTCGTCAGACGAGAAGTTGCAAAAATGTATTAGTTTTTGAAATTTGAGCAATTTTCGACCAAATGATTGGGCATTTCTCTGCGGCGCGGCATGACGATGACCATACATCGACCTTCCCGACTACGACTTTTGTTGTAATGCTCCGATTTGGATCATGGAAAAAACCATTCGATTCGTCTCGACGAGAGGATTCCAAAATGTAATTAGTTTGAGAAATTTGGAGCAATTTTTGACCGAGTTACGGGCATTTCTACTGCGGCGCGGCAGTGACGCCGATAAAGCATCGACCTTCCGACTCAACTTTTGTTCCTGATATCCGATTTGGATCGTGAAAAAACCATTCGGTTCGTCTCGACGAGAGGATTCCAAAAATGTATTAGTTTTTGAAATTTGAGCAATTTTCGACCGAGTTACGGGCATTTCTCACGGCGCGGCGGGCGGCTGCGACCATCTGTCGACCTTCCACGAAGCTCGGCTTTTGCATTCTAATGCTCCGATTTGGATCGTGAAAAAACCATTCGTTTCGTCTCGACGAGAGGATTCCAAAAATGTATTAGTTTTTGAAATTTGAGCAATTTTCGACCGAGTTACGGGCATTTCTCTGCGGATGGCGGGCGGCGCCGACCATACATCGACCTTCCGACTCAACTTTTGTTCTAATGCTCCGATTTGGATCGTGAAAAAACCATTCGCTTCGTCTCGACGAGAGGATTCCAAAAATGTATTAGTTTTTGAAATTTGAGCAATTTTCGACCGAGTTACGGGCATTTCTCTGCGGCGCGGGGCGGCGCCGACCATACATCGACCTTCCGACTCAACTTTTGTTCTAATGCTCCGATTTGGATCGTGAAAAACCATTCGATTCGTCTCGACGAGAGGATTCCAAAATGTATTAGTTTTTGAAATTTGAGCAATTTTCGACCGAGTTACGGGCATTTCTCTGCGGCGCGGCGGGCGGCGCCGACCATACATCGACATTCCGACTCAACTTTTGTTCTAATGCTCCGATTTGGATCGTGAAAAACCATTCGATTCGTCTCGACGAGAGGATTCCAAAACTGTATTAGTTTTTGAAATTTGAGCAATTTTCGACCGAGTTACGGGCATTTCTCTGCGGCGCGGCGGGCGGCGCCGCGGGCGGCGCCGACCATACATCGACCTTCCGACTCAACTTTTGTTCTAATGCTCCGATTTGCACCGTGAAAAACCATTCGATTCGTCTCGACGAGAGGATTCCAAAATGTATAAGTTTTTGAAATTTGAGCAATTTTCGACCGAGTTACGGGCATTTCTCTGCGGCGCGGCGGGCGGCGCCGACCATACATCGACCTTCCGACTCAACTTTTGTTCTAATGCTCCGATTTGGATCGTGAAAGAACCATTCGATTCGTCTCGACGAGAGGATTCCAAAAATGTATTAGTTTTTGAAATTTGAGCAATTTTTGACCGAGTTACGGGCATTTCTCTGCGGCGCGGCGGGCGGCGCCGACCATACATCGACCTTCCGACTCAACTTTTGTTCTAATGCTCCGATTTGGATCGTGAAAAACCATTCGATTCGTCTCGACGAGAGGATTCCAAAATGTATTAGTTTTTGAAATTTGAGCAATTTTCGACCGAGTTGCTGGGCATT
>JAZDXF010000206.1:0-13238 GCA_038380155.1 Pseudococcus jackbeardsleyi
ACCTTCCGACTCAACTTTTGTTCTAATGCTCCAATTTGGATCGTGAAAAAACCATTCGATTCGTCTCGACGAGAGGATTCCAAAATGTATTAGTTTTTGAAATTTGAGCGATTTTCGACCGAGTTACGGGCATTTCTCTGCGGCGCGGCGGCGGCGCCGACCATACATCGACCTTCCGACTCAACTTTTGTTCTAATGCTCCAATTTGGATCGTGAAAAAACCATTCGATTCGTCTCGACGAGAGGATTCCGAAAATGTATTAGTTTTTGCATTTTGGGTGATTTTCGAAAAAGTTGCCTGAATTTTTCCTCAAAAATCTACCCTTCACAGCAAAAACCAACTTCCACCCAAATGCTCGAAATGGGATGGTAAAAAAACCATTCGATAGTGCTTGACGAGAGGATTCCGAAAATGTATTAGTTTTGCATTTTGAGCAATTCCCGACCCAGTAACCAGCATTTTCCTCAATCTGCAATATGCGAAAACCAATATTATCTCTCACCCAAATGCTCGAAATGGAATGGTAAAAAAACCATTCGATAGTGCTTGACGAGAGGATTCCAAAAATGTATTAGTTTTTGCATTTTGGGTGATTTTCGAAAAAGTTACCAGAATTTTTGTGCGCGAGGTCTCCCCGAAAATCTACCCTCCACAGCAAATAACCAACGTCCGCCCAAATGCTCGAATTGGGACGGTAAAAAACCATTCGTTTGTTCATGACGAGAGGATTCCAAAAATGTATAAGTTTTTGAAATTTGAGCGATTTTCGACCGCGTTACGGGCATTTCTCTGCGGCGCGGCGGCGGCGCGCCGACCATACATCGACCTTCCGCCTCAACTTTTGGTCTAATGCTCCAATTTGGATCGTGAAAAAACCATTCGATTCGTCTCGACGAGAGGATTCCAAAAATGTATTAGTTTTTGAAATTTGAGCGATTTTCGACCGCGTTACGGGCATTTCTCTGCGGCGCGGCGGCGGCGCCGACCATACATCGACCTTCCGACTCAACTTTGTTCTAATGCTCCAATTTGGATCGTGAAAAAACCATTCGATTCCTCTCGACGAGAGGATTCCAAAAATGTATTAGTTTTTGAAATTTGAGCGATTTTCGACCGCGTTACGGGCATTTCTCTGCGGCGCGGCGGCGGCGCCGACCATACATCGACCTTCCGACTCAACTTTTGTTCTAATGCTCCAATTTGGATCGTGAAAAACCCATTCGATTCGTCTCGACGAGAGGATTCCAAAAATGTATTAGTTTTTGAAATTTGAGCGATTTTCGACCGAGTTACGGGCATTTCTCTGCGGCGCGGCGGCGGCGCCAACCATACATCGACCTTCCGACTCAACTTTTGTTCTAATGCTCCAATTTGGATCGTGCAAAAACCATTCGATTCGTCTCGACGAGAGGATTCCAAAAATGTATTAGTTTTTGAAATTTGAGCGATTTTTGACCGAGTTACGGGCATTTCTCTGCGGCGCGGCGGCGGCATTGCCATACATCGACCTTCCGACTCAACTTTGTTCTAATGCTCCAATTTGGATCGTGAAAAAACCATTCGATTCGTCTCGACGAGAGGATTCCAAAAATGTATTAGTTTTTGAAATTTGAGCGATTTTCGACCGCGTTACGGGCATTTCTCTGCGGCGCGGCGGCGGCGCCGACCATACATCGACCTTCCGTCTCAACTTTTGTTCTAATGCTCCAATTTGGATCGTGAAAAAACCATTCGATTCGTCTCGACGAGAGGATTCCAAAAATGTATTAGTTTTTGAAATTTGAGCGATTTTCGACCGAGTTACGGGCATTTCTCTGCGGCGCGGCGGCGGCATAAACCATACATCGACCTTCCGACTCAACTTTTGTTCTAATGCTCGAATTGGGATCGTCAAAAAACCATTCGATTGGGCTCGACGAGAGGATTCCGAAAATGTATTAGTTTTGCATTTTGGGTGATTTACGAAAAATTTCCCTGAAATTACCCTCAAAAATCTACCCATCACCGCAAAAAACCAACTACCACCCAAATGCTCGAAATGGGATGGTAAAAAACCATTCGATAGTTCTTGAAGAGAGGATTCCGAAAATTTATTAGTTTTTGCATTTTGAGCAATTCCCGACCCAGTAACCAGCATTTTCCTCAATCTGCAATATGCGAAAACCAATATTATCTCTCACCCAAATGCTCGAAATGGAATGGTAAAAAAACCATTCGATAGTGCTTGACGAGAGGATTCCAAAAATGTATTAGTTTTTGCATTTTGGGTGATTTTCGAACAAGTTACCAGAATTTTTGTGCGCGAGGTCTCCCCGAAAATCTACCCTCCACAGCAAAAAACCAACTTCCGCCCAAATGCTCGAATTGGGACGGTAAAAAACAATTCGTTTGTTAATGACGAGATGATTCCAATACTGTATCAGTTTTTGAAATTTGAGCGATTTTCGACCGCGTTACGGGCATTTCTCTGCGGCGCGGCGGCGGCGCCGACCATACATCGACCTTCCGACTCAACTTTTGTTCTAATGCTCCAATTTGGATCGTGAAAAAACCATTCGATTCGTCTCGACGAGAGGATTCCAAAAATGTATTAGTTTTTGAAATTCGAGTGATTTTCGACCGCGTTACTGGCATTTCTCTGCGGCGCGGCGGCGCCGACCATACATCGACCGTCCGACTCAACTTTTGTTCTAATGCTCCAATTTGGATCGTGAAAAAACCATTCGATTCGTCTCGACGAGAGGATTCCAAAAATGTATTAGTTTTTGAAATTTGAGCGATTTTCGACCGAGTTACGGGCATTTCTCTGCGGCGCGTCGGCGGCGCCAACCATACATCGACCTTCCGACTCAACTTTTGTTCTAATGCTCCAATTTGGATCGTGAAAAAACCATTCGATTCGTCTCGACGAGAGGATTCCAAAAATGTATTAGTTTTTGAAATTTGAGCGATTTTCGACCGAGTTACGGGCATTTCTCTGCGGCGCGGCGGCGGCGCCGACCATACATCGACCTTCCGACTCAACTTTTGTTCTAATGCTCCAATTTGGATCGTGAAAAAACCATTCGATTCGTCTCGACGAGAGGATTCCAAAAATGTATTAGTTTTTGAAATTTGAGCGATTTTCGACCGAGTTACGGGCATTTCTCTGCGGCGCGGCGGCGGCGCCGACCATACATCGACCTTCCGACTCAACTTTTGTTCTAATGCTCCAATTTGGATCGTGAAAAAACCATTCGATTCGTCTCGACGAGAGGATTCCAAAAATGTATTAGTTTTTGAAATTTGAGCGATTTTCGACCGCGTTACGGGCATTTCTCTGCGGCGCGGCGGCGGCGCCGACCATACATCGACCTTCCGTCTCAACTTTTGTTCTAATGCTCCAATTTGGATCGTGAAAAAACCATTCGATTCGTCTCGACGAGAGGATTCCAAAAATGTATTAGTTTTTGAAATTTGAGCGATTTTCGACCGAGTTCGGGCATTTCTCTGCGGCGCGGCGGCGGCGCCGACCATACATCGACCTTCCGACTCAACTTTTGTTCTAATGCTCCAATTTGGATCGTGAAAAAACCATTCGATTCGTCTCGACGAGAGGATTCCGAAAATGTATTAGTTTTTGCATTTTGGGTGATTTTCGAAAAAGTGTCCTGAATTTTTCCTCAAAAATCTACCCTTCACAGCAAAAAACCAACTTCCACCCAAATGCTCGAAATGGGATGGTAAAAAAACCATTCGATAGTGCTTGACGAGAGGATTCCGAAAATGTATTAGTTTTTGCATTTTGAGCAATTCCCGACCCAGTAACCAGCATTTTCCTCAATCTGCAATATGCGAAAACCAATATTATCTCTCACCCAAATGCTCGAAATGGAATGGTAAAAAAACCATTCGATAGTGCTTGACGAGAGGATTCCAAAAATGTATTAGTTTTTGCATTTTGGGTGATTTTCGAAAAAGTTACCAGAATTTTTGTGCGCGAGGTCTCCCCCGAAAATCTACCCTCCACAGCAAAAAACCAACTTCCGCCCAAATGCTCGAATTGGGACGGTAAAAAACCATTCGTTTGTTCATGACGAGAGGATTCCAAAAATGTATAAGTTTTTGAAATTTGAGCGATTTTCGACCGCGTTACGGGCATTTCTCTGCGGCGCGGCGGCGGCATGACCATACATCGACCTTCCGACTCAACTTTTGTTCTAATGCTCCAATTTGGATCGTGAAAAAACCATTCGATTCGTCTCGACGAGAGGATTCCAAAAATGTATTAGTTTTTGAAATTTGAGCGATTTTCGACCGCGTTACGGGCATTTCTCTGCGGCGCGGCGGCGGCGCCGACCATACATCGACCTTCCGACGCAACTTTGTTTATAATGCTCGA
Organism: Pseudococcus jackbeardsleyi; assembly: GCA_038380155.1. Taxonomy (NCBI): domain Eukaryota; kingdom Metazoa; phylum Arthropoda; class Insecta; order Hemiptera; family Pseudococcidae; genus Pseudococcus; species Pseudococcus jackbeardsleyi. The sequence goes on from JAZDXF010000206.1 coordinate 4,383, forward strand.
ATTTGGATCGTGAAAAAACCATTCGAGTCCTCTCGACGAGAGGATTCCAAAAATGTATTAGTTTTTGAAATTTGAGCGATTTTCGACCGCGTTACGGGCATTTCTCTGCGGCGCGGCGGCGGCGCCGACCATACATCGACCTTCCGACTCAACTTTTTGTTCTAATGCTCCAATTTGGATCGTGAAAAAACCATTCGATTCGTCTCGACGAGAGGATTCCAAAAATGTATTAGTTTTTGAAATTTGAGCGATTTTCGACAGAGTTACGGGCAATTCTCGGCGGCGCGGCGGCGCCAACCATACATCGACCTTCCGACTCAACTTTTGTTCTAATGCTCCAATTTGGATCGTGCAAAAACCATTCGATTCGTCTCGACGAGAGGATTCCAAAAATGTATTAGTTTTTGAAATTTGAGCGATTTTTGACCGAGTTACGGGCATTTCTCTGCGGCGCGGCGGCGGCGCCGACCATACATCGACCTTCCGACTCAACTTTTGTTCTAATGCTCCAATTTGGATCGTGAAAAAACCATTCGATTCGTCTCGACGAGAGGATTCCAAAATGTATTAGTTTTGAAATTTGAGCGATTTTCGACCGCGTTACGGGCATTTCTCTGCGGCGCGGCGGCGGCGCCGACCATACATCGACCTTCCGTCTCAACTTTTGTTCTAATGCTCCAATTTGGATCGTGAAAAAACCATTCGATTCGTCTCGACGAGAGGATTCCAAAAATGTATTAGTTTTTGAAATTTGAGCGATTTTCGACCGAGTTACGGGCATTTCTCTGCGGCGCGGCGGCGGCGCCGACCATACATCGACCTTCCGACTCAACTTTTGTTCTAATGCTCCAATTTGGATCGTGAAAAAACCATTCGATTCGTCTCGACGAGAGGATTCCGAAAATGTATTAGTTTTTGCATTTTGGGTGATTTTCGAAAAAGTTGCCTGAATTTTTCCTCAAAAATCTACCCTTCACAGCAAAAAACCAACTTCCACCCAAATGCTCGAAATGGGATGGTAAAAACCATTCGATAGTGCTTGACGAGAGGATTCCGAAAATGTATTAGTTTTTGCATTTTGAGCAATTCCCGGCCCAGTAACCAGCATTTTCCTCAATCTGCAATATGCGAAAACCAATATTATCTCTCACCCAAATGCTCGAATTGGTAAGGTAAAAAACCATTCGATAGTGCTTGACGAGAGGATTCCAAAAATGTATTAGTTTTTGCATTTTGGGTGATTTTCGAAAAAGTTACCAGAATTTTTGTGCGCGAGGTCTCCCCGAAAATCTACCCTCCACAGCAAAAAACCAACTTCCGCCCAAATGCTCGAATTGGGACGGTAAAAAACCATTCGTTTGTTCATGACGAGAGGATTCCAAAAATGTATAAGTTTTTGAAATTTGAGCGATTTTCGACCGCGTTACGGGCATTTCTCTGCGGCGCGGCGGCGCCGACCATACATCGACCTTCCGACTCAACTTTTGTTCTAATGCTCCAATTTGGATCGTGAAAAACCATTCGATTCGTCTCGACGAGAGGATTCCAAAAATGTATTAGTTTTTGAAATTTGAGCGATTTTCGACCGCGTTACGGGCATTTCTCTGCGGCGCGGCGGCGGCGCCGACCATACATCGACCTTCCGACTCAACTTTTGTTCTAATGCTCCAATTTGGATCGTGAAAAAACCATTCGATTCGTCTCGACGAGAGGATTCCAAAAATGTATTAGTTTTTGAAATTTGAGCGATTTTCGACCGCGTTACGGGCATTTCTCTGCGGCGCGGCGGCGGCGCCGACCATACATCGACCTTCCGACTCAACTTTTGTTCTAATGCTCCAATTTGGATCGTGAAAAAACCATTCGATTCCTCTCGACGAGAGGATTCCAAAAATGTATTAGTTTTTGAAATTTGAGCGATTTTCGACCGCGTTACGGGCATTTCTCTGCGGCGCGGCGGCGGCATGACCATACATCGACCTTCCGACTCAACTTTTGTTCTAATGCTCCAATTTGGATCGTGAAAAAACCATTCGATTCGTCTCGACGAGAGGATTCCAAAAATGTATTAGTTTTTGAAATTTGAGCGATTTTCGACCGCGTTACGGGCATTTCTCTGCGGCGCGGCGGCGGCGCCGACCATACATCGACCTTCCGACTCAACTTTTGTTCTAATGCTCCAATTTGGATCGTGAAAAAACCATTCGATTCGTCTCGACGAGAGGATTCCAAAAATGTATTAGTTTTTGAAATTTGAGCGATTTTCGACCGCGTTACGGGCATTTCTCTGCGGCGCGGCGGCGGCGCCAAACCATACATCGACCTTCCGACTCAACTTTTGTTCTAATGCTCCAATTTGGATCGTGAAAAAACCATTCGATTCCTCTCGACGAGAGGATTCCAAAAATGTATTAGTTTTTGAAATTTGAGCGATTTTCGACCGCGTTACGGGCATTTCTCTGCGGCGCGGCGGCGGCGCCGACCATACATCGACCTTCCGACTCAACTTTTGTTCTAATGCTCCAATTTGGATCGTGAAAAAACCATTCGATTCGTCTCGACGAGAGGATTCCAAAAATGTATTAGTTTTTGAAATTTGAGCGATTTTCGACCGAGTTACGGGCATTTCTCTGCGGCGCGGCGGCGGCGCCAACCATACATCGACCTTCCGACTCAACTTTTGTTCTAATGCTCCAATTTGGATCGTGCAAAAACCATTCGATTCGTCTCGACGAGAGGATTCCAAAAATGTATTAGTTTTTGAAATTTGAGCGATTTTTGACCGAGTTACGGGCATTTCTCTGCGGCGCGGCAGCGGCGCGACCATACATCGACCTTCCGACTCAACTTTTGTTCTAATGCTCCAATTTGGATCGTGAAAAAACCATTCGATTCGTCTCGACGAGAGGATTCCAAAAATGTATTAGTTTTTGAAATTTGAGCGATTTTCGACCGCGTTACGGGCATTTCTCTGCGGCGCGGCGGCGCCGCCCATACATCGACCTTCCGTCTCAACTTTTGTTCTAATGCTCCAATTTGGATCGTGAAAAAACCATTCGATTCGTCTCGACGAGAGGATTCCAAAAATGTATTAGTTTTTGAAATTTGAGCGATTTTCGACCGAGTTACGGGCATTTCTCTGCGGCGCGGCGGCGGCGCCGACCATACATCGACCTTCCGACTCAACTTTTGTTCTAATGCTCCAATTTGGATCGTGAAAAAACCATTCGATTCGTCTCGACGAGAGGATTCCGAAAATGTATTAGTTTTTGCATTTTGGGTGATTTTCGAAAAAGTTGCCTGAATTTTTCCTCAAAAATCTACCCTTCACAGCAAAAAACCAACTTCCACCCAAATGCTCGAAATGGGATGGTAAAACAACCATTCGATAGTGCTTGACGAGAGGATTCCGAAAATGTATTAGTTTTTGCATTTTGAGCAATTCCCGACCCAGTAACCAGCATTTTCCTCAATCTGCAATATGCGAAAACCAATATTATCTCTCACCCAAATGCTCGAAATGGAATGGTAAAAAAACCATTCGATAGTGCTTGACGAGAGGATTCCAAAAATGTATTAGTTTTTGCATTTTGGGTGATTTTCGAAAAAGTTACCAGAATTTTTGTGCGCGAGGTCTCCCCCGAAAATCTACCCTCCACAGCAAAAAACCAACTTCCGCCCAAATGCTCGAATTGGGACGGTAAAAAACCATTCGTTTGTTCATGACGAGAGGATTCCAAAAATGTATAAGTTTTTGAAATTTGAGCGATTTTCGACCGCGTTACGGGCATTTCTCTGCGGCGCGGCGGCGGCGCCGACCATACATCGACCTTCCGACTCAACTTTTGTTCTAATGCTCCAATTTGGATCGTGAAAAAACCATTCGATTCCTCTCGACGAGAGGATTCCAAAAATGTATTAGTTTTTGAAATTTGAGCGATTTTCGACCGCGTTACGGGCATTTCTCTGCGGCGCGGCGGCGGCGCCGACCATACATCGACCTTCCGACTCAACTTTTGTTCTAATGCTCCAATTTGGATCGTGAAAAAACCATTCGATTCGTCTCGACGAGAGGATTCCAAAAATGTATTAGTTTTTGAAATTTGAGCGATTTTCGACCGAGTTACGGGCATTTCTCTGCGGCGCGGCGGCGGCATAACCATACATCGACCTTCCGACTCAACTTTTGTTCTAATGCTCCAATTTGGATCGTGCAAAAACCATTCGATTCGTCTCGACGAGAGGATTCCAAAAATGTATTAGTTTTTGAAATTTGAGCGATTTTTGACCGAGTTACGGGCATTTCTCTGCGGCGCGGCGGCGGCGCCGACCATACATCGACCTTCCGACTCAACTTTTGTTCTAATGCTCCAATTTGGATCGTGAAAAAACCATTCGATTCGTCTCGACGAGAGGATTCCAAAAATGTATTAGTTTTTGAAATTTGAGCGATTTTCGACCGCGTTACGGGCATTTCTCTGCGGCGCGGCGGCGGCGCCGACCATACATCGACCTTCCGTCTCAACTTTTGTTCTAATGCTCCAATTTGGATCGTGAAAAAACCATTCGATTCGTCTCGACGAGAGGATTCCAAAAATGTATTAGTTTTTGAAATTTGAGCGATTTTCGACCGAGTTACGGGCATTTCTCTGCGGCGCGGCGGCGCCGACCATACATCGACCTTCCGACTCAACTTTTGTTCTAATGCTCCAATTTGGATCGTGAAAAAACCATTCGATTCGTCTCGACGAGAGGATTCCGAAAATGTATTAGTTTTTGCATTTTGGGTGATTTTCGAAAAAGTTGCCTGAATTTTTCCTCAAAAATCTACCCTTCACAGCAAAAAACCAACTTCCACCCAAATGCTCGAAATGGGATGGTAAAAAAACCATTCGATAGTGCTTGACGAGAGGATTCCGAAAATGTATTAGTTTTTGCATTTTGAGCAATTCCCGACCCAGTAACCAGCATTTTCCTCAATCTGCAATATGCGAAAACCAATATTATCTCTCACCCAAATGCTCGAAATGGAATGGTAAAAAAACCATTCGATAGTGCTTGACGAGAGGATTCCAAAAATGTATTAGTTTTTGCATTTTGGGTGATTTTCGAAAAAGTTACCAGAATTTTTGTGCGCGAGGTCTCCCCCTAAAATCTACCCTCCACAGCAAAAAACCAACTTCCGCCCAAATGCTCGAATTGGGACGGTAAAAAACCATTCGTTTGTTCATGACGAGAGGATTCCAAAAATGTATAAGTTTTTGAAATTTGAGCGATTTTCGACCGCGTTACGGGCATTTCTCTGCGGCGCGGCGGCGCCGACCATACATCGACCTTCCGACTCAACTTTTGTTCTAATGCTCCAATTTGGATCGTGAAAAAACCATTCGATTCGTCTCGACGAGAGGATTCCAAAAATGTATTAGTTTTTGAAATTTGAGCGATTTTCGACCGCGTTACGGGCATTTCTCTGCGGCGCGGCGGCGGCGCCGACCATACATCGACCTTCCGACTCAACTTTTGTTCTAATGCTCCAATTTGGATCGTGAAAAAACCATTCGATTCGTCTCGACGAGAGGATTCCAAAAATGTATTAGTTTTTGAAATTTGAGCGATTTTCGACCGCGTTACGGGCATTTCTCTGCGGCGCGGCGGCGGCGCCGACCATACATCGACCTTCCGACTCAACTTTTGTTCTAATGCTCCAATTTGGATCGTGAAAAAACCATTCGATTCCTCTCGACGAGAGGATTCCAAAAATGTATTAGTTTTTGAAATTTGAGCGATTTTCGACCGCGTTACGGGCATTTCTCTGCGGCGCGGCGGCGCGTCGCCGACCATACATCGACCTTCCGACTCAACTTTTGTTCTAATGCTCCAATTTGGATCGTGAAAAAACCATTCGATTCGTCTCGACGAGAGGATTCCAAAAATGTATTAGTTTTTGAAATTTGAGCGATTTTCGACCGCGTTACGGGCATTTCTCTGCGGCGCGGCGGCGGCGCCGACCATACATCGACCTTCCGACTCAACTTTTGTTCTAATGCTCCAATTTGGATCGTGAAAAAACCATTCGATTCGTCTCGACGAGAGGATTCCAAAAATGTATTAGTTTTTGAAATTTGAGCGATTTTCGACCGCGTTACGGGCATTTCTCTGCGGCGCGGCGGCGGCGCCGACCATACATCGACCTTCCGACTCAACTTTTGTTCTAATGCTCCAATTTGGATCGTGAAAAAACCATTCGATTCCTCTCGACGAGAGGATTCCAAAAATGTATTAGTTTTTGAAATTTGAGCGATTTTCGACCGCGTTACGGGCATTTCTCTGCGGCGCGGCGGCGGCGCCGACCATACATCGACCTTCCGACTCAACTTTTGTTCTAATGCTCCAATTTGGATCGTGAAAAAACCATTCGATTCGTCTCGACGAGAGGATTCCAAAATGTATTAGTTTTTGAAATTTGAGCGATTTTCGACCGAGTTACGGGCATTTCTCTGTGGCGCGGCGGCGCCAACCATACATCGACCTTCCGACTCAACTTTTGTTCTAATGCTCCAATTTGGATCGTGCAAAAACCATTCGATTCGTCTCGACGAGAGGATTCCAAAAATGTATTAGTTTTTGAAATTTGAGCGATTTTTGACCGAGTTACGGGCATTTCTCTGCGGCGCGGCGGCGCCGACCATACATCGACCTTCCGACTCAACTTTTGTTCTAATGCTCCAATTTGGATCGTGAAAAAACCATTCGATTCGTCTCGACGAGAGGATTCCAAAAATGTATTAGTTTTTGAAATTTGAGCGATTTTCGACCGCGTTACGGGCATTTCTCTGCGGCGCGGCGGCGGCGCCGACCATACATCGACCTTCCGTCTCAACTTTTGTTCTAATGCTCCAATTTGGATCGTGAAAAAACCATTCGATTCGTCTCGACGAGAGGATTCCAAAAATGTATTAGTTTTTGAAATTTGAGCGATTTTCGACCGAGTTACGGGCATTTCTCTGCGGCGCGGCGGCGGCGCCGACCATACATCGACCTTCCGACTCAACTTTTGTTCTAATGCTCCAATTTGGATCGTGAAAAAACCATTCGATTCGTCTCGACGAGAGGATTCCGAAAATGTATTAGTTTTTGCATTTTGGGTGATTTTCGAAAAAGTTGCCTGAATTTTTCCTCAAAAATCTACCCTTCACAGCAAAAAACCAACTTCCACCCAAATGCTCGAAATGGGATGGTAAAAAAACCATTCGATAGTGCTTGACGAGAGGATTCCGAAAATGTATTAGTTTTTGCATTTTGAGCAATTCCCGACCCAGTAACCAGCATTTTCCTCAATCTGCAATATGCGAAAACCAATATTATCTCTAGTAGTATAGGAATACATATTCTGGGTACTTTTTTTTCTGGTAAACCGTGTGACGTCATCAATTCAGTGACGTCATCAGTTCTGTGAGGTCATTGACCCAGTGACGTCATCGAATCAGTGACGTCATCAAATTCCATGACGTCATCAATCATGCTGGCAAAAACGTCACTCGTTCGAAGCTCAAAAAAAAATTTCCCGCTAAAATTTGAAAAATAATTTTCCCGCCAAAATTTGAAATTTTTGCGCCTGGTAATTCTCTGATTAAAGAGGAAAAATTTCCCGCCAAAATTTGAAAAATATTTTCCCGCTAAAATTTGAAATTTCTGTACTCAATTGTATTCCTTTTATTTTTTATAATAATATTTCTCTTCTTCATTTCAAATCATCTCTTGAATTTTTCATTTTATAAAAATTAATCTTCTTAAAGGCTAAGAAGCTGAAATAAAGGTTATAACAAACGATTCGAGTATTAGGAGCATAGGAAACATGAACTGGTTCAATGTTTATATTTTCCAAACAAACTTTAAAAATTTGGCCTGGTTATTTTCTTTTTCCGCTAAAATTTGAAATTTTTGTACCCAATTGTATTCCTTTTATTTTTTATAATAATATTTCTCTTCATTTCAAATCATCTCTTGAATTTTTTATTTTATAAAAATTAATCTTCTTAAAGGCTATCACACGTTCGAAGCCCCCCAAAAAATTCCCACCAAAAATTGAAAAATAATTTTCCCGCCAAAATTTGAAATTTTTGTACCCAGTAATTCCCTGACAACATTCTTAGTTCCTAATTTAATTACTAGAGACCGCCAAAATTCTGAGAAATAATTTCCCCGCCAAAATTTGAAATTTGAAAAAAAATAATTTTCCCGCTAAAATTTGGAATTTTTGTGCCTTTTCAAATTGGAATTTTTTTTGGTGAAATGTATCTTCTTTCTCTAGATTCATTTGATAGGAGACACATTTCATCAAAATAAATCATCTTCCATGGTAATTTAATTGAAACAATGGTTATTATTAATAAGCCAAGTATTAGGAGTATAGGAATATCAACAGGTTTAAAGTTTACTACTAGAGATCCAAGTGGTTTAAAAATGAACAACTTTTTCAATTTTTCTTATTTTTTAATTTTTTTTACGGTAAATTGTTTTTTCAGATGTTTGTTTATATGAAATTATTTTTGTTCAAAATCATTTCTTAGATTACTCATTTTATAAAAATAAATCTTCTTCCATGCTAGAAAATTGAAATAAAGGATATTCAACCAAAAATTTGATCTGGTAATTTTCGATATCACAATTAGTTAATATTTTGATCACCAGAGTTTGCTATTTTTTTAAAATTTTTCAAAACGTCACATGTTCGAGCTCCAAAAAAATTTCCCGCCAAAATTTGAAAAATAATTTCCCCGCTAAAATTTGAAATTTTTGTGCCTTTTCAAATTAGAAATTTTTTTGGTGAAATGTATCTTCTTTCTCTAGTTTCAT